>CM022769.1:8262889-8385252 GCA_012411365.1 Ameiurus melas
TCTAAAATCAATCTTGTTTAAATGGAATTTCACATTATGTAAAGAATTAAAATTTTGTACTGCTTCTGAAATATCACTTCATCTCGCCTTACTGATGATGTCTCATTTATTTTTTGTCTAATTAGTGTTGCCGTAGTTTCTGAACTATTTCCTGGCTCTACACTGATATTTAACACTTTCATGCATAAAATAATTAATATTCATATACAGATCCTTTTATATCTTCTCTTAATGCTCACCCATGCTCTTAATTTTTCCGTAAAATTGCATGTGTGAATTTTTATTTTGTCTACATATTATTGAATAATTTAAATACATTTATTTATAAACATATTATTAAATAAAAATAAAAAAATAATGTTTTTAAAACTTCGAATGGCCAAAATTTACTACATTCATGTCGAAAATATGTAATGTTGAAGACAAAAAAAATTAGAAAATATCATTTCCGTAACATAAAAAAATATATGTACACGGTTTAGGATTGTTGCATGACACAATGAGGGGGAAAAAATATTTTCAAAAATAACACTAATTTATAAAATTCTAGTTTTTTAAAAATCGAAGGTACAAAAATTTCTGCTATATTATGTTTAATGTTATATAAAAATTTCATAAAGATTGAGAACGACAAATAGTCTAATAAGAGAGCTAATAAAGTTTATGCTAACTTACAGTAATTTGAGTCTTATATTTACCTAAAATATATATATTTTTAATTGCCCTAAATTGACTGTCCATAGATGTCCTTAAAATGTTTAGCTATGTTAAGCTTTTTAAAAATAAAAAAAATAAAAAATGCTTTTAAGTTTTTAAGCTATAAAAATGATCATTTCTATTAGCAAGCCTATGGAACATTCAATGTGACGTCTCTGTAGCTGCTAAGTAGCGGCCAACTGTAAAAACTTCAACATACAGTCATATTATCACGCAACAAATGATAACATACTGTATACACCACTTTGCCGTAGGACTTTCTAGAGAACAAAATGTCTACTGAAAAGTACGGCAGCTGTGGATTAGCGATGAAAATAAGATGTGCCGGGTTTAACTCTGAAGATGATTGACTCATCCTGAACAGTTGGTCCGTTAAAAATTCCGCTCCTGGATGTGAGACGCCGGGGAATGTTTGTTCAGGAACAAGCATTACTCAGGAAAGTGCTGTCACCGAGGAGGTCGACGTCTAAAACACTGCTAGCATTCCTGAACTGAACGATAAAGCACAAGGCAGTAAAGTCAACAGGCTCCAAAACATTTCACATGTAAAAAAAAATGTGTATGGAAAATACATATATATATATATATATATATATATATATATATATATATAAATCTTCAACTCTGCCAGCATGAGCAGTTTTCCAAAGTTCAGCTGACACAGCGTAAATCCGCCATGTAACCTTCTATAACCTCTATAACGTCTATAACGTCTATAAGAGTTCAGTCATTAAACACATTTTACCAACGTTAAACTTTTATAGGTTGTTAGACGTAACTCTTCATTTGCCATTTCATCTCTTTCAACTTCAATTACAATTTTATTTTGCGTTAAGAAAATGGAATCACAACTTAGCCTAACTGGCTATGTTAGCTAGCTAGCTACAATGATTTTTTGTGACGTCTCCCGGTGAGTTCACGTTTTGAAGTAATAACTACAAATGTGAGCTTACCTGTCTTGTGTTGTGCTGTTAGAGGAAAATAATCACCTTCAGCGATTGGTAGCAGTGGCTCCGTTTTATCCCAGCACTCCGTCGTTGATTATTTTTTTATAACAGCACAACATGGAATGTTTAATTCTGTATTAGACTGTGTTTATGTGGAGTGTATATTTGGATATACATGCACTAAACCTGTGATTACCATTATCTGACCTTCACATATAAGGTTGTTATGGTAACATGAGTAACTGACAGTGCATGAAACAACAACAACAACACACCTCTCAACAGCAGTGTTTTTCAGCACAGTCTTACTAAATACTAGAATTTGCTGGATCAAGTGCTATTTTATAAATGTTAAAATAAGACAATTCTGTGGTGTTTTTGCAGCAATATAAACTCCTGTTAAATGTTTATTTCAATTCTTTCCATCTTCTCATTCATATATCATCATATTAGCCTTTCATTTTTATTTCTTCCTTTTTGAATTGTCCCTCAGCTATTTTTACGGTGAAGAAATAAACACACATATATATACAGACTGTATATGAGCATCTGCAGCACTGATGCTGCGTTTATGTCCACGGATGTGTGTGTGTGTGTGTGTGTGTGTGTCATTGCTGCGTCCTCATGAACCGCAGGATTCAAGGGCATCGACCTGTGTGCTGCTTCTCGTCAAGGTCATCAGTTGTTAAAGGTCACGAAGAAGCCTGTGAGGGGACAGCGGAGGATTGAAATGTCCTCCTGAACCTAGAAGTGTTCGTCTCAATGTGTTTACTGAAGCTGGGGAGGGCAAGGACAAGAATCCGCTGGTTTGGAGAGAGTTTCTGTGTGTTGACACATTCCTGCAGGCCTCAGAACACACACACATACACACACACACACACATACATTTGTCATACTATCTTTCAAGGACCTTCAATTAGCATATAATTGAATCTTTTTCAACTACAACTACAATTTCCTTTTGCTTTCTATAAAGAAAACTAAATCGCATTGGATAAATGTAGGCCAAGCTTTAGCCAAAATTGCTACGTTCACTAGAATTCAGTCATCATCATCACAGCTAGCATGATTTTCCATAATGCCTTTTATTGAATTGTCCTTATTAATTAGTAACAACTGACGTCAGGTCGTCTATCTCGTTTTCTTTATCATATTTTATCATGGGTAAAGTATAACCAAACTAAAAAACGTGTGAATTTATGTCATTATTAGTACTTAGCATATGTTTAAATGCTTTATAATTATGCTAGTCACTCATGGTGATTAGCCATCTGTCTCTATTCATGATATGATTGCTTCTGGGGGTAAACTCTTCAGAAACTTTCAACACATACTGTAATCTCATACAAGCTGTTTATACAGTATATTTTTCTTTTTAAAATGCCCTCTTTTCTCTAAATGTCTTTAAAAATTTTTTTATGCATTTCAAAAGGTTTCAAAAGTTTCTTCCATTTATTATTATGAGGTCAGACATAGAAATGTGATTTTAAGGTTCACAAAACTGTATCGTGAGATATTACATGGCAGGAAAAAAAAAGACACACATTACCAAAATAAGTAGCAAAATAAAATTAAATATAACGTATTTTTAACCTTTTTTTTAAAGACACCGACTAAATACAGTGTGTAATCAGACGCTACATTTAGATTGTGTACACCATCATCACTTTTTGTTTTTGTCTGTGGTGTGTGTGTGTGTGTGTGTGTGTGTGTGTGTAAGAGAGAGAAAGTTATACAGAGAAGAAGCAGTTTTGAAAAGGCTTCATATTTTCCTTTTATCCCACATCACTGGTGAATTCTGGATTGTGATTGGTCAGAAGCTGCTGATTAAGTCTCTATAAAAGCAGCTCAATCACAGGTTTATATTAATGCACTTGTTCTAATACTCTATCATTTTATGGCAGCAGCTCGTGTACAGGATTTGTGTGAGGAGATGTTTATTTAACAAATATGGAAGGAGTCATTTTTGAACAGAGGAACACACCCAAATTCTACATTAAATTTTACAACATATTTCATAAAGATTAAGATGTTTGAGAGATGAGTAAAGTGGAAAAGAGCCACAGAGAAAATGTAAGGATAAAAAAAGATGAGTTTTAGATGTTTTAGTCTGTAGCGCCCTCAAGTGGATGCAGTTATACTTATTACTGTATTATTATTATTGTTGTTGTTGTTGTTGTTTTACTCTTCATTAGGAATATATTTTTTAATTGCACATATAAGTAAATCATAAACTCAATTGAACTCTATTCAAATCACATGAACACACCTTTTATATGCTGTGAATTTCCACTTCCACACTCTGTGTGTAGCCAAAAAATCTACTCTACTATACTCTGCTGTACTATATTCTACTATACTGTGCTGTACTAAACTGTACTATACTGTACTGTATGAATAGTGGCCTCGTACTATACTGCACTACACTATATTGTACTATACTGTGTTGTACTATACTATATGAGTACTGGCCTCACGCTATATTACACTATACTATAATATACTATGTGAGCATTGGACTCAGACTGTACTATACTTGTACAATACTATACGAGTATTGGCCTCACACAGTACTATGCTTATACTATACTGTACTTTACCATATTAGTTTTGGCCTCACACTATACTATACTATATTATACTATGAGTACTGGCCTCACACTATACTATACTATATGAGCACTGTACTCACACTGTACTATGCTATACTAATATATATATATATATATATATATATATATATATATATATATATATATATATATATATATATATATATATATATATATATATATATATATATGCTACACACAGTGTACTATACTTATACTGTACTATACTACATGAGTACTGGCCTCACACTATAGTATATAGTGTAGCATAGTATATACTATATACTATATACTATGCATAGTATATACTATACTATACTATATGAGTACTCACACGCACACTATACTATACTATACTATAATATACTATACTATGCTATATGAGCACTGTACTCACACTGTACTATACTATACTATACTATACTATACTATATGTGTACTGGCCTCGCACTGTACTATACTTATACTATATTATACTATGAGTACTGGCCGCACACTATATTATACTATACTATGCTATGCTATGCTACACTATTCTATACTGTACTATACTATGAGTACTGGCCTCACACTATACTATACCATACTATACTATTCTATACTATAGTATATGATTACTCACACTCACACTATACTATTCTATACTATATGAGTACTCACACTCACACTATACTATACTATACTATTCTATATGAGTACTCACACTCACACTATACTGTACTATACTATACTATGCTATATGAGCACTGTACTCACACTGTACTGTACTATACTGTACTATACTATACTATACTACATGAGTACTGGCCTCACACTGTACTATACTATACAATACTATTATATACTACATGAGTAATGGCCTCACACAGCACTATTCTTATACTATACTGTACTTTACTATATTAGTATTGGCCTCATGCTATACTATACTACACTATACTATATGAGTACTGGCCTCACACTATACTATACTATACTATACGATACGATACGATACTATACTATATGAGTACTGGCCTCACTATACTATACTATACTATACTATACGATACTATATGAGTACTGGCCTCACACTATACTATACTATACTATACTATACTACACTATATGAGTACTGGCCTCACACTGTACTGTACTATACTATACTACACTACACGAGTACTGGCCTCACACTGCACTATACTCATACTATATTATACTATGAGTACTGGCCTCACACTATACTATGCTATGCTATATGAGTGCTGGCCTCACACTGTACTATACTCATACTATACTATACTATACTATACTATACTATATGAGTACTGGCCTCACACTGTTCTATACTATACTATACTATACGAGTACTGACCTATATGGTGAGGCCACAATTTCCTATACTGTACTATACTATACTATATGAGTACTGGCCTCACACTGTGCTGTACTCATACTACATTATACTATGAGTACTGGCCTCACACTATACTATACTATACTGTACTGTACCATACTATACTATGCTATATGAGTACTGGCCTCACACTGTACTATACTATACTAGACTATTCTATACGAGTACTGGCCTCACACTGCACTATACTCATACTATATTATACTATGAGTACTGGCCTCACACTATACTGTGCTCATACTATACTGTACTATGCTATATGAGTGCTGGCCTCACACTGTACTATACTCATACCATACTATACTATACTATACTGTACTATACTATGCTATGTTATATGAGTACTGGCCTCACACTATACTATACTATACTATATTATGCTATATGAGTACTGGCCTCACACTGTACTATACTATACTATAATACACTATACTGTACTATATGAGTACTGGCCTCACACTGTACTGTACTGTACTATACTATACTATAATACACTACATTATACAAGTACTGGCCTCACACTGCACTATACTCATACTATATTATACTGTACTGTACTATACTATGCTATATGAGTGCTGGCCTCACACTGTACTATACTCATACTATATTATACTATGAGTACTGGGCTTACACTATACTATACTATGCTATATGAGTACTGGCCTCACACTGTACTGTACTATACTGTACTGTACTATATGAATACTGGCCTCAGACTATACTATACTATACTATACTATGCTATATGAGTACTGGCCTTACACTGTACTGTACTATACTATACATCATATTGGCCCAGTTTTATTTTCTGTCCAATTTCTACATTAATGTAATTAGATGGTCTAATAACTAGGCTAGACTACGGTCATTGTCAAGTCCAAGATCAGGGCTAGTGAAGTTCAAATAAAAGCAGTGTCAAAATCAATTCAAATCAGACATTATTTACTTCTTGTCAAACATTGTGCATATGAAAAGAAAAGATAACGAAGATTATTTTTAAGACCAAGACTTGTTCAAAACGTGTCGAGACTATGTGTGAGACAGTGCACTCTTACATTTAGTTACTCTAAACTTCCAATAGATGGCCTCACACTCTCAGGTTCCAGCACTGCAGTGAGTCTAATTCTCAGATTTGAAGCAAAGTACAGAAGTGAATGCTATTGCCAAGGCATGTTGAGTTGGGTGGGTTGGATTTAGGACTTTGGTATTCTTCTTCAGTTAAATCATGCAAAAGGAACCACTAATTCTTAATATATAATTTTGTCTCTGATATTTATGTCTTCTACATTAGTGGGTCAGTGGAAAAGATGGAATTTTAGAGGGCACTTTATCATGTTGGGAAACCTATAGAGCACAGCATCACATATTCTCCGCTAGAAGGGCATCATAGGGAGGACCTCATCACATTTTCTTGCATGCTATAGGGCATTGCATCACATTTTCTTGCAAATACTGTAGTGACATTCTAAAGGGAACTTTTATCACATTTCCTCACACGTAGATGCAACCTAAAGGGCTCTTCATCACTTGTTCTTCACTTGAAGGGTACTCTAGAGAGTTTTGTTCTATGTAGCAGCACCCTAGAGGGCACTTTATCATGTTTCCTCGCTTGTCGGGAAGCCAATAGGGCACAGTATCACATATTCTCTGCTGGAAGGGCACCTAAGAGGGCACTGCATCACATTTTCTCACACAGTGGAATTGCAGAAGACACCTTAGCACGTTTCCTCATGCATAGGGACACCCTAAAGGGCTCCTCATCACTTATTCTCCACTAGATGGGCACTCTAGAGAGCACGAAGCAGCACCCTGTTGGGCAATTCATCACTTATTTTTTTTCAATTTGAAAGGCAGCCATTAACAACTGGATGCAAAAAGCATTTCCCTAAAATGACCCCTTCACCCTGAGCATGACCTCTGACTTGAACTATAACTCGTGAGAGCTCATAGTTGTGATACCGACATTCCCCTGAAGTACAAAATTCCTGTGTTTATCTGATGCTGTTGGCGGAGAGCGTGCAAAAATGCGCCCCTTGCCCACTTCAAAGCCACCTCAAGCGAGGTGGGAACTCTGTGGAATTCCAAACCTCTAATCAGTTATTTATTCCCAAATTTAGATATCCGATTCATTGTTTGTGGAGCAGTGCACCCAGACGTGGCTTCATTTCCTAGAAGGTCATGGCCCGGCACTCGGTGATGTACTGGAGTACGACTAATAAACAAGCACTGAGTATCTGAGATCATTTTGCCGTAAATCACACTTATTTACTGGGCTTTGCGCTCACCTTTGTTTGCGAAGGGCAACGTTGACGTGTTTCGAGGAGAACGATAACAGGCTTTTCTCACCACGGCCTTCCTGTTATTCACAGCGGGGTCTTTGTTTGGCTGCAGGGCTCCACGCTCTTCAGCTCTCTGGGGAACAATGGGAGGCAAAAGAAAGAGAATTCAACGTCCATTCATAGCTGGTGTCTCTCTCTCTCTCTCTCTCTCAACTTCATCTACTCTACGAGGCCATGATCATTCATTACTTTTTTATATGAAAAATATACTAAAAAAGATTTAGTATCCAAGATAAATCCACAAAAATAAATCAAAATAAATGTTGTAGCATTTTTTGAATCAGCATAATCATCTGTTAAAAATAATGCATTTTTTCAAACAAACTTTTAATTAAAAATGTATATAATTACTATTAATAATTATTTTAATTAATATTTATAACACCATCAACAGCAACAATGATAATAAATCAGATTTCAGTGATAGAATTCTGCCAATAAAAGCTCAAAATAGAAAAAAAATATAAAATTAAAATAATAATGAAAAAAAAACACAGAACTTGAGATTGCCAAAGCAAAACGTTGTTCTTTTTTTTTTATTTACTGATTTTTAAGTTTATTATTTTTTACACGCTATATTTATTGTTTGTTTGTGTTTTTTTTATTATTATATTTACAACGCATATTTAGAGGCCATATGATTTTAAGAAACCATATAAATGTCTCAGTAAGGGACCAAATATTTTTCTTTTAGAAACAAAGTGAAGCTCCACAGCAGCACACTGTTTCTCAATTAAACATGCATAAAATTCTTATATTATAATACCAAAACCCAAAATTATTCATTAAGCTCCTTGTTCCTGTCTTTTTCAACATATAGTTGTCACAAGTCGTGACGGAGCAGATGAAGGAAGGAGGTAAGCGCAGTTAAGAACGAGTGTAGTTTATTTACAAGAGGCAGGCAGACAAATCCAAAATGTAATCCAAAGGCGTAGTCAGAAAACAAGCGAAGGTCAGGCGAACGGCAAACAGGCATAAACTTGGGGAAAGGCAGATATCAACAACGTGGCACGGAAAACAGTGTCGAGAAACAAACATAAGCATAAACATGAACATGAACTATGTCTATGATCTGGGAGCGGATAACCCAGCGTGAACTATAACTAACAAGGAACTATGTTTACTATGTTTATTAACCGCACCGTGTGTAGTACAGCGCGTAGTATATAAACCAGCATGAATTAACTTAAACAGATTTCAGCTGGGAGTAATAGACACACATGGGGATACAACCTATGACAGACACGGGGCGGGGTCATGACGAACATAAACAAAACACAGAAACAAAAACAAAGAGCACATGTTCAAATGTCACAACACGACAACCAACCGCGCGAGAGCATGCTGCTTCAAGGGGGAACCGTGACAGAGTCCCCCAAAGGCACCCCCTTCGAGTGCCATGGAAACATCCCATATCACCGGCGGCCCCGGGCCCCTGGGCTGAATGTCCCAAGCAGAGCCAGGAAACCACGTGATGTTTCTGGCGAAGTAGGGACGCGGAGCAAAGTTCAGCGCGAGGCTCAAGGGGGAAGCGAGGTTCTCCGCGAGGCCCCAGGGGGGAGCGAGGTTCTCCGCGAGGCCCCAGGGGGGAGCGAGGTTCTCCGCGAGGACTGTGATGTCGTGAGCTTCAAACTGAGTCTGGACTTGGACGCTGTGAGCTTGAGACTGAGTCTGGACCTGGACGCTGTGAGCTTGAGACTGAGTCTGGACTTGGATGCTGTGAGCTTGAGACTGAGTCTGGACTTGGACGCTGTGAGCTTGAGACTGAGTCTGGACTTGGATGCTGTGAGCTTGAGACTGTGTCTGGACCTGGGCGTTGTGAGCTTGAGACCGAGTCTGGACTTGGTGAAGCCGGGTCTCTGCACTTTTGCTTCTATCCTTCTCCTCCTCCAGAAGCTGCTTTAGTTGGTTTCGTTCATCCTCTAGTCAACAAAGCCGAATGTTCAGAACCCGTTTCCGGAGTGTCTCCTCTTGCAGCAAAACCTGTATTTCCTGTAGTTGCAACTCCACGGATGAGCATTCTTTAGTAGCTTCGATGCATTTCTTCTCCATTTCAGACAGAGTGCTGCTCAAACTCTCCAACTCCAACTGCATTCTGCTAATTTTTTCCACCATTTCCTTCTTACTCTGCGTGATTACAACTGGAACCTGAGGCTTGGCTGTGACTGGAGCTTGAACTTGGAACTTGGCTGTGAGTGGAACTTTGTGAATTGGGTCGGCAGACTTGGAGATGAATGGATTCTGCTTAGCAGGATGCACGGTAACTCGGACTTGTTGCTTGGTCTGGACCGGGACATGGACCTGAGGCATGGCAGGGGCTGGAGACTTAGCTTGGTCTGGAAACTTGGAGATGAGCGGAACTCGCATCCCTGGATGAGCGGTGGGAGACTTGTCCACCTCCTCTGGAGTGCTCACCTGCCCATAATACCTGTGGAATGGGCACTCCACTATGTTCACATCCTCCAGCAACTGATCAAAGTTCTGTCCTGGTTCTCCAAACTCCTCCAAAAACACTTCCAAAAACTGCCAAATATCCTCCGGCACCCGGGATTCATTGGCTGCCACTCGCTGTGCCCATGTGCGAGCTGCGCCAACAAGGCGAGACATGATAAACAGAATAAATTGTCCTTCAGTCGGCTTCGGGTCACGTAGGCTGGAGAAATAATGCTGACAGTCCATCAAAAACTCATCCGGGTAAAAGTAGCCATCATACGGCTCCGGCATGTCCACGGAATACCTCTGTGCAAAGCTCATGGAATCCAAGGCGGGAATCTTGGGCGTGCCGTTTTGGGTTCGGCGTCCTCGCCGTTCTCGTGCTACCTCCATGATTACGGCGGTTAATTCTGTCACAAGTCGTGACGGAGCAGATGAAGGAAGGAGGTAAGCGCAGTTAAGAACGAGTGTAGTTTATTTACAAGAGGCAGGCAGACAAATCCAAAATGTAATCCAAAGGCGTAGTCAGAAAACAAGCGAAGGTCAGGCGAACGGCAAACAGGCATAAACTTGGGGAAAGGCAGATATCAACAACGTGGCACGGAAAACAGTGTCGAGAAACAAACATAAGCATAAACATGAACATGAACTATGTCTATGATCTGGGAGCGGATAACCCAGCGTGAACTATAACTAACAAGGAACTATGTTTACTATGTTTATTAACCGCACCGTGTGTAGTACAGCGCGTAGTATATAAACCAGCATGAATTAACTTAAACAGATTTCAGCTGGGAGTAATAGACACACATGGGGATACAACCTATGACAGACACGGGGCGGGGTCATGACGAACATAAACAAAACACAGAAACAAAAACAAAGAGCACATGTTCAAATGTCACAACACGCATGCGCAACAGCGCGAGAGCATGCTGCTTCAAGGGGGAACCGTGACAGAGTCCCCCCCCCAAAGGCACCCCTCCCGGAGTGCCATGAAACATCCCATATCACCGGCGGCCCCGGGCCCCTGGGCTGAATGTCCCAAGCAGAGCCAGGAAACCACGTGATGTTTCTGGCGAAGTAGGGACGCGGAGCAAAGTTCAGCGCGAGGCTCAAGGGGGAAGCGAGGTTCTCCGCGAGGCTCCAGGGGGGAGCGAGGTTTTCCGCGAGGCCCCAGGGGGGAGCGAGGTTCTCCGCGAGGCCCCAGGGGGGAGCGAGGTTCTCCGCGAGGACTGTGATGTCGTGAGCTTCAAACTGAGTCTGGACTTGGACGCTGTGAGCTTGAGACTGAGTCTGGACCTGGACGCTGTGAGCTTGAGACTGAGTCTGGACTTGGATGCTGTGAGCTTGAGACTGAGTCTGGACTTGGACGCTGTGAGCTTGAGACTGAGTCTGGACTTGGACGCTGTGAGCTTGAGACTGAGTCTGGACTTGGACGCTGTGAGCTTGAGACTGAGTCTGGACTTGGATGCTGTGAGCTTGAGACTGTGTCTGGACCGGGCGTTGCGAGATCTTGAGACCGAGTCTGGACTTGGTGAAGCCGGGTCTGCTGCACTTTTGCTTCTATCCTTCTCCTCCTCCAGAAGCTGCTTTAGTTGGTTTCGTTCATCCTCTAGTCAACAAAGCCGAATGTTCAGAACCCGTTTCCGGAGTGTCTCCTCTTGCAGCAAAACCTGTATTTCCTGTAGTTGCAACTCCACGGATGAGCATTCTTTAGTAGCTTCGATGCATTTCTTCTCCATTTCAGACAGAGTGCTGCTCAAACTCTCCAACTCCAACTGCATTCTGCTAATTTTTTCCACCATTTCCTTCTTACTCTGCGTGATTACAACTGGAACCTGAGGCTTGGCTGTGACTGGAGCTTGAACTTGGAACTTGGCTGTGAGTGGAACTTTGTGAATTGGGTCGGCAGACTTGGAGATGAATGGATTCTGCTTAGCAGGATGCACGGTAACTCGGACTTGTTGCTTGGTCTGGACCGGGACATGGACCTGAGGCATGGCAGGGGCTGGAGACTTAGCTTGGTCTGGAAACTTGGAGATGAGCGGAACTCGCATCCCTGGATGAGCGGTGGGAGACTTGTCCACCTCCTCTGGAGTGCTCACCTGCCCATAATACCTGTGGAATGGGCACTCCACTATGTTCACATCCTCCAGCAACTGATCAAAGTTCTGTCCCGGTTCTCCAAACTCCTCCAAAAACACTTCCAAAACTGCCAAATATCCTCCGGCACCCGGGATTCATTGGCTGCCACTCGCGTGTGCCCATGTGCGCGAGCTGCGCCAACAAGGCGAGACATGATAAACAGAATAAATTGTCCTTCAGTCGGCTTCGGGTCACGTAGGCTGGAGAAATAATGCTGACAGTCCATCAAAAACTCATCCGGGTAAAAGTAGCCATCATACGGCTCCGGCATGTCCACGGAATACCTCTGTGCAAAGCTCATGGAATCCAAGGCGGGAATCTTGGGCGTGCCGTTTTGGGTTCGGCGTCCTCGCCGTTCTCGTGCTACCTCCATGATTACGGCGGTTAATTCTGTCACAAGTCGTGACGGAGCGGATGAAGGAAGGAGGTAAGCGCACTTAAGAACGAGTGTAGTTTATTTACAAGAGGCAGGCAGACAAATCCAAAATGTAATCCAAAGGCGTAGTCAGAAAACAAGCGAAGGTCAGGCGAACGGCAAACAGGCATAAACTTGGGGAAAGGCAAATATCAACAACGTGGCACGGAAAACAGGGTCGAGAAACAAACATAAGCATAAACATGAACATGAACTATGACTATTATCTGGGAGCGGATAACCCAGCGTGAACTATAACTAAAAAGGAACTATGTTTACTATGTTTAATTAACCGCGCCGTGTGTAGTACGGCGCGTAGTATATAAGCCGGCATGAATTAACTTAAACAGATTTCAGCTGGGAGTAATATAGACACACGTGGGGATACAACCTATGACAGACACGGGGCGGGGTCATGACGAACATAAACAAAACACACGTGCCCTCCCAGCCATTGACAGAAACGAAAACAAAGAGCACATGTTCAAATGTCACAACACGCATGCGCAACAGCGCGAGAGCATGCTGCTTCAAGGGGGAACCGTGACAATAGTACATTTCTTATACATATACTTTTCCCCCCTGGTTTTCTGATGCAGCTTCGAGCTAACAAGTGAGCCTCCAGTGTAGCATCTAACCTAACTCTACTCGAAAGACATCCTTTTGTGAAATCAGTCACAATATTTTAATATAAAGTTTCATAAAGTACAAATCTCAGACTCCATTCAAAAAGAATTTAAATGAAATTCAGTTGAATTCATTGGTCAGTCTTTAGGCCACACCCCAAATCCCCCTCCCCCCATACCTGAGTCTGCTGTTGGTGCATTTTAGATTTAACATAGACATATTTTAAAACAATGCCTACCAATTTCACCCAAAACACACCACCAGCAGGGTCAAATCCTGCTTTTTAATGGTGTCTGTTCATAATATACCATATAATGAACCCACTATAAATCCTCCAGTTTGAAATTCCTACAAATCACTGACCTGTAGCACCAAGACTCATTGTCTATGATTTGAAGACTCATTGTCTGCACTCATGAATGTCGAGGAAATAACAGATGAAAAAGAGGAAAATGAAACAGAGTTTCCAAAAAAAAAATTATATATATATATATATAATCTAAAAAAAAGCATCTTCAGAAAGGTGAGGTTTGCAAAAAAAATTAAAATTTATGAATCATTAAAGTATATGCTTCAAAAAGTGTGTTGAGTTTCCGTAATATACAGTATAATATTTAATTTCAGTTTTTATTTAGAGTAATACTTTACAATATTCACAGAAAGGCATATTTATTATCTATTTGTTTATTTGGTATTTCCTGAAATGAGGGAAAATGGTCTCATGAAGAAAAAAAAGTTATTTCTAGGTGTGCATCCTTTAAAATATGATATAAGGGTTTTATTTATTTATTTTTAATGGCCACCCTACTTTATTATATTTTTTTCATTAACTTAGACTATTACAGTCAGTCTTTTATTAATCATTTATTCATTAAGTATTTATTAAGCTTGCATCAATACTGAATATTTTATACATATCTCCTATTATCTCCTAACTGCTGGTCATTACAATGATTACAGACTGATGCGATACGAAGCAGCATTGTGTATGAATTAACAGATTATTTCATTATCTCTTCATTTATTGACGTGTTACTGGGTCGTTCGCAGGGACGTGTACGTCCAACACGCCATGTAAACGGATCTTTTAAAAAACATGTCCAGTGTCAGAGCTATGTAAAGCTTTAAGTTTTCAGAGGGAGATAGAGAGAGAGAGAGAGAGAGAGGTAAAGGGAAAAGACTGAGGGAAAGACTGAGAACAGGAACAAGTTAGTTGTTTCCTGGACATTCCACAATGTTAAATGTAACTTTAAACGGATAAAAACTGTGTCATTCTTTAGTGACTAAACCTTAATTAATAGTCAATAAACTTATTAATTGCATGTAATACGGCTTATTTACAGTTTAATACGCTTCACTGAAAGCAAAGTTATGTTAAAATGTAAAAAAGAAAAAAATAAGATCCAAGTCCAAAATGGCAAAATATTAAGTTTTGAATGGTCTTAATAACAAATCATTGGTCGGAAAATGAGCAAGAATTAAACAAACATGCTCCTGAGACATCAACAAGGCTCAGATTGTTTAAAAAAAAGCTATCTCATGCTAACTTACCTTATCTGTTTGTTTAAATCTTGCTAATTTCTTGACCAGTGAGTTGTTGTTAAGACCATTAAAAGCTTAATATTTTAAACATGTTTTGGCTTGGCTCATTAATTTTATTTATTTATTTATTTTACCCAGAAGTGTTGAAACTGTGTCAAAATCGTCCTGAGGGAAAAGTATGAAATTAAGTTTTCGTGTGAAAAGTAACTTCTAAATATCTCATCTATTAAAAAAAAGAAAAAGAAAAAGAAAAGGAGTTCAATGATGATTTTTGTTCTATAGTAACAACTTTTATCAATATTTACTATTAGCTAGAATTTGACTCGCTTATTTATCTTTTCTGCTAGAATTGATGCTAGCCTAACCCGGCATTAGCGGAGAAAAACAGACTAATACAGGCTCATATAGGCAAATGTAGCTAGTTACTCTGACATGCTTTTTCTGCAAGTTTTTTCTACATTAATGAACGGTATTGAACGCTAAACTGAGCCCGTTTGACGGATGTATAGCGTACAGTTGTTGATAGGATGAGAGAATGTCGAGATTTTCACTCTAAAGAAAATACTTTAAAGTAGTGATATAATACTGTAAGGCGTAAAGCAAGTATG
Organism: Ameiurus melas; assembly: GCA_012411365.1. Lineage (NCBI taxonomy): Eukaryota > Metazoa > Chordata > Actinopteri > Siluriformes > Ictaluridae > Ameiurus > Ameiurus melas. Next base: position 8,278,677 of record CM022769.1, read on the forward strand.
TTTTTTCCCTATTTTTCCTCTTCAGAAATATAACTAAGAGTATAAGTTTTCAATATTACTAATACTGAAGTAAAGTAAATATCTTCCATAATAGTTAATTCAGTACAAACGCAGGGTCATTAACCTCCCATTAGGGTCACTTCTCTTTGAGCTCTCAGTTATGAGAAAGCTGGTAAATGAATCAATTGTATGAAAGCCGGTGTGTGTGTGTGTGTGTGTGTGTGTGTGTGTGATTTTCCATGTCCTTGTTGATGTTTAGGTGTTTGGAGTTGCACTCTGGGAAAGAAGCGCAGAGGATCGGCACTTCCGGGCGATCCGTGTTTCTCTCAGCCTGTGACGTGTGCCACTCGACGAATCCCAGGCACTTTTTTTGGCCTCCGGTCTCTGAACGAGACACAACAACAACAGGAAGTAGAGGCATTTTCACAGGTGTCAGGAAACGCAGGAAATAAACAAGTGCGATGCTGGAAAACAGCCTCAATACGAACACTCGGGGAGAGCTCAGAGCTCAGGGTATTTATAACATTCAGGGAGGTATTTTTGGTGCATCTGATGTAAGGTTCAAGCTGTGAGAAAGAGGAAGGGAACTTATTTCAAGAAAACATTTACGTGTTGGTTTGTTGTGGCACATTTCAGTACAGGGGAACTGTGTACCATGTTCTAGCTTAGTGGCTGTACATTTTCTTTTCTACTAACTTACTAAGGAAAAAAATATTTTTCTTATTCTTCCAATTTTGAATAATTATTAATCCCTCTCCCATTGAATTTAATTCCATGAGACATGTATCTATTATATATAGAGAGATATGTCCAATAAATGTCAAGACTGAGTTTCTGTGTACCATGGTCCAGCATGTTTCCTCAAATTTTTTTTGTTATATTTAAAAAAAAAAGCTTTTTTCCTGTCTACATTGCTTTTTCTTGTTCAAATTTGTTCAAATTTTTTTACAGGTTACTTTCAAATTTTTTTTTCTAGGATTTTTGCAGTGCTTAAAAACAAACAAACAAACAGTGAAATATCACATTCTGGTTTTAGCAAACCATCTTTCCAGTAAAATCATTCATAATCTATTATTTCTTATACTTTTTCCGATCTTCTTCTTCTTCTTCTTATATTATTATTATTATTATTATTATTATTATTATTATTATTATTATTATTATTATTATTATTATTATTATTATTATTATTATTAATAATAATAATAATAATATAATTTTAAAAGCTCTGTGTTTCTACTCCATTTTCCAGTTTTGAGCTTTTTAAAATCTGGGCACTAAAAGCTCAAAATACCAAATAAATAAATAAATAAATAAATAAAATACACATAGCAATTAAAAAATTCCCTCAAAAAAAACATTAATTGTCTAGTGAATTTTGTTTTATACATTTAAGGAAACTGATGTGGTATTATACCAGATTACAAACAAAATTACAAGAAAAAAACATTAAAATGCATATTTAGAGGCCATTATTTAGTTGAAGTTTAGTTTAGTTGACAATATTTACTCACATTCACTTATAGACAAAATAAAAATTCAACTAGGACAAATAAACAATAATAAAAATGCCCCACCATTTCACTTTGGGAATCCAGCATTGCAGACAGATAGCCTTCATTTGCATACAGGAAACTGATTGGCTCTTATATTTTATGATGCCGTAACATGTGAAATGTTCAGTACAGCCATAGATTCTCCAAAGTTTTTAAAACGTTATCTCCTCCTGTTTACAAAAACAACTGTCACAACACACTTACATGAATTAATAAAGATGAATAAATATAAAGGAATTTTAGTTATTTATAAATAAAATATTCACATTTACGAGACTTTAAATAACACATTAAGCTCAACACTGGCTTCATGTTTATTTCTCAGAATTGGGAGATGCTGGAGGGTTTGTGCGAGGGTATGATTTGTGGGAAATGAAAGTAAAATCATTTAAGAAATTTTAAAAAATGTTTAGTTTGAAAACATTGAGCCCAGTATTTATTTAACAGCTCGATATTACACCCTCCACAGATGATATGAAGCTTTCTGAAGTTTGACAGCTTATATGTCGCTTCATGTCTACGTTTTCTACCAAATTCTTTTGTGTTTATATTTTAAAGAGCATTTTAAAATTAATTTTTGAACCAAATGTAGTCTGTAGTCACCTGAGAAAGTTTATATACAGTAGGATGCCATTAAAGATGATTTTTTATTATTTTGTTTAAAGATATTTTTTTTCATTTAGTACCGCCCTTCAAAAGCTACATAAGATATTTACATGCTTCCCAGAAGTCAAAATAATAACAATATACACCGATCGTCCTGATAAAAAGTGTCCCCCCACCCCCCTGGCTTTTAATGTACCGACTTGCCTTCTTGAGCATCAGTGACCGTTTCACCTTTTGTAATAGTTGTGTACGAGTCTCTCAGTTGTCCTCAGTGTGAAAAGATAGATCTCAAAATCATATGGCCACTCACTGCTGGAAAGGGGCTCAGAGGATGCAGAAGTTGATGGAAAAGCAAAGAACGTGCCGGACCTGGAGGATTTCCCTGAAGAACAGTGGGTAGTTTAACTGCTCAGGATTAACAATTGACTCATGAACAACTCTCACAAAACATAAAAAAGTTGTGGATCATCCAGGTAATGACACACAGTGTTAATAATCAAGCGTGTGTAAAGTTTTGAACTGGTTTATTCATGCAAATTCAGTTATTATTGTGTCTTGTGAACTATACATAAACATCTGTATTGTGAAATAGCTTCTTCAGGGAGGAACTAAATAAAAAATGTAATTTTTTGCAGATTCTGCAAGGCGTATGTAAACTTATGACCTCAACTGTATATATTAACGTTCCGGTTTATTCTGACCGTGTAAGACTAAATAAACAAACACTGACCATCAAAACAACAGACTTTCTTTATAGTTTTTATTTAGTTATTCTGCAGTTTAGTTTATCACCAAAGCCCAAACAAAACAACGTAACAGAACAAGAAACACGCGGTGTGTTATTCATGGATGTGACAGAAAGGTCAGGAATTTAAAGGAGCCACATCGAGAAGAAAAATCACAAAACACAAAATAACGCAATATTTTCAGGATTGTTATAAATGTAAAAAGTAATGATCCAGTTTTTTAAAAAAGACTCACAGACTGAGATGTAAATCTGTAAATATGATGCTTTAGTATATACGTACATACAGTATATTCGATTACATTAATATTACCCAAAATAACTGTAAATTTCTTCTTTTTGTGAATATTGTTGATATGATCAGACAAGACATGTTCATGGTCTTAAGTTTCTACTGGAGCTGATCCATATGAAGGTAACGTAGTGACAAGGCGTACTACTGCGTACAAATCAAAAGTCGAAATTTATTATCGTCTGAATCGCTTCTAACGTACAGTTCTACCTGTTAGGCCATGCCCCTTTACCGCAGTCTGACAAAAAAGTCTTTTTTTCCATGTTTGTAGAAAACAGTGCATCAGAAACAACTGCAAGTCTGTTTAAGGCTGAAAAACTGTTGGAACAACATGGCCGTGTATTGATTTAGTATTTTGAAGCACGTCTTAGCTGATCAACTACATTTAGGTAAGTTTTATCTCTCTCTCTCTCTCTCTCTCTCTCTCTCTCTCTATATATATATATATATATATATATATATATATATATATATATATATATATATGTATATATATATATATATATATATATATATATATATATATATATATATACACACACATGTGGGTGGGTGTGTGTTCAGCTTCCACATGTCCATGAGTCTGTAAGTAAGTATGCACTCTTTGGTATACACAATGACCTGGATTTAACCCTCATGCTCTTTCCGACTCAGAAACATTCAAATTTGTACCAAATATATTTTTTTAATCATTACATAGCTGTAATTATATGTAGACAGAACTGATGTTCAGTGATATGTTAATGCATTGGAATGAAAAAATATGTGAACTTTGTGAGGCTCTGTTTTCATTAATAGTCTTCATGCCAGGAATAAACCTCCCTGTGTCATGCCGTTTTAGGAAAACAATCAGCGATAGAGTAGTGTGATGAAGCATAGTCACTGTTACCACTCTGAACAGCACATCATGAAGTGCTTTATTCCTCTAATAGGCCTACCACAGCCTATTTATTTATTTATTTATTAAATAAGGAATGACACGTTGTAATTTTTATCTGTTTCTACCTACGTATAATGTTGACAAACGTCCGCAGAAGACTTTTAACATTAATGACATAGCAGCCATAAACCTAATGTCATTCCTCTCAGGTAATAAGATGTCAGATGAAAGTCATAGCTTTACCCCTGGACTGTTTACAAAGTGCTGACGCTGGAGACTCCTTTCCTAAACATTAAACACAAATTGTAAACTTTTTAAGAAGAAATCCTTCGCCATATCAAAAAATTTTAATCAGTAGAGCGTCCGCAGCGCAAGTCGTTGTCGATTTGCTGTTACTATAGAAACGATAACGTATTAGAACGAGCGCTTTGCTATTATATAAACCGTTTGCTTTTTAAAAAAACTAATCAACACCTTCTGACCAATGGTAACGGAGAATCGGATAGCGTTGTGGCGTAAATATCGGTTGTCAGAACATGAGGGGTTAAATCCTGTCATTACAAAAGTGTAAAAAAAAACACTCTGATAGAATATTAATAGATTATTTTTAATACATATTAAAATATATATCCTTTTGTAGTTTTTTTAATTTACTATGCTACATGTGGACCGTCTGAGCGTGTGTCAGCGAGGTGCGAGCCATTTCGGAGTGGATGATCGCTCCGTGTGTCCGTCTCCAGTGTTGCTGCTGCTGTTGTTGTTGTTATTGTTGCCATCACCTGACGCCACCTCGTTACCTAATCAAACAAAAATTCAACAGTAATACAATAATGAGTAGCTAGTAATAAGCTATTATTGGAAGGTTTTGAGAAATGATGTCAGCTGTAAATTCTGTGCCAAAAGGTTTCTCTGAACGAAGCTGAATGTAATAACTGAAATCGGAGCATAATTTCATACAGCTGGGTCCAAAATTCAGAGAAATTGTTTGCTTAATGTACACGAATTAATGTAAGTTAATTATATCAAGATCATTCCTCCACAATAAAGCACTGGGAGAAGGTATTAAACCTGCCATTTATCTATATTAAGAATATACACTACGATAACAACGCTAGGTAACATTTGAGTAAATGCAAACGAATGTTAATCAAATATAAGAAGATTTTTTTTAAAGATGTCAAACCAGAACATTTCCGGATCGTTTCTCCTTGGAAAGCCACGGCACATACACATGCGCTCTGAATTTATTTGCATATTAACTTCTAGTGGAAACTTGTAAAGAACTGAGTGGAATAAACATTACGTAAGGAATAAAACACACCATGACATGCTGTTCCAAGAAAATAATCAACATCGACAAGATGGACTGATGGTTCGCAGTTACAGTACATCCTATTGTCTTTTTATTCCTCTTGTAATGTTGGCAACTCACCAACGATTGTTGTTGTAGTACCTTTTATCCGTTTATAGCAACATTTAGTGTCCCTGATACAAGTCAGCTCCTGTTCTCACTTACATTATAGCAGCTATAAACAGTCGTTCCCTCACCGTCCTCTCTTTACTCTCTCTCTCGAACACAAAAAACAAAACAAAAAAAACTAGAGAAACTCCTTGAGTGTAAACTCTTCCGTTCTGAAAATGTCTGAAAAAACGTACGTCTATACCTCTGGCTTTAACAAAGCACTGACACTGGAGACTCCTTCAGTAAATGTTTAGGCTACTCTAATCTCCACGCAGATTAAAGATTAAACACATTTTTTAATCTGTGTACATGGAGCGTCTGCCATACAAATACTTGCGAATGAAGCTGTCGCCATAAAAAAAATATCGAACATATAACCCTGTCATGAATCAACACCTTCTGGCCAATCAGAACCGAGAATTAAACAGTGCTGCGGTACTGGAGGTGCGTAATATGTTGTGTGTCTTTAATAAGCCTTATTTAAGTAGCGTTATTGCCACCGAACTCAGAGTTTTGAACCCACTTAATTTATTTTTTTTAAAGGGGAAAAGCTCGCACTCTTTCTCGTCGTGTAAATGATTGCAGGATTAAGTATAGAATGATCAAACATGTGACACCAGTGTAATAACAATCATCACATACGCTAATGACAATCTAGATCCAAATTAAAAATGTCAAAAATGAGTACACTAATTGACGCTATGCGACAGACGGACACTATAGGACCTTCATATCAGCTACTCACCCTCATGTGTCTTGAGTGCGTTGGCCATTTTTGAGAAGAATTTGAAGGTGAGACAGACGCCCGTCTCTCTGTCACACAGTCCTCCTGCCTTACAATTACAGGTTTGGCGACACTCGACTCCATACGTCCCGTACGTGCAATCTGAGGAGAGGGAGGAAAATAAAGAGGAAATTCTTAATCACTATTAGTTTATTGATGTTGCTATTGTGTGTATTTTCTCCCAAATTATTACTAAAGTCTGACAGGAATACAGAATGTGAGTTTAACACGTCTGTAAAAGACGTGTTAAAGTCAGGGTGAGGAATAGGACAAAAATATCATGTGATATTTGAAGACATTTCTGTGATACACGATATGATTTACAGTATTTGAGTTTGCCAACGAAATGGCAGCAAAACAGTAATGTTGCCTTTAAAAACCTGCAAAAAAGAGTATTGTGAGTTTCATGATCATGATAAAAAAAGAAATTAATTAATACTGAAATTTTTTTTTTTAAATATGTAAAAAGAATACATTAATTTATTTAGTGATATATATCATATAGTCATATACACAAAAATATATATTTGAACTCCCGAAATCAGTAAACGTCAAAAAGAAATCTGTAATTTAAAAAAAAAGAAATAAATAATTACAATCAAATGTTTTTATTCAATGACATTAAAGTCCACAAAAGTAAACCATTTAATGCTGAAAATGATAAAAATATCAAAAGGAGAAAAAAAATTATGATAATTTTATTTATTTTAATGAGATGACAAAAAATGTAGCAATGTAATTAAAAATTGTACTATGCAATGCTTACAAAAGTAAAAAAAAATAAAAAGGATGTAAAATTCTGCAACAAAAAAACAACCTGTAAATAAGTTATAGTTATAAAATTTAAATGTTTTTTTATCATTTTAAAAATTCAGTACAAACTTTTAAGAAAAAAGGAAATCAAAAACAATAATTTAATATACTGTTAATATGCCCATATTTTATTGATGTATACAAAAATAAATGCTAACATTGATTTTTTTTTGTTTTGTTTATTTTAATGAGATGAGAAAAAGTTGTAGCTGTAATTTAAATTTGTTGATTATGTAATATTTACAAAGTATGAAGAATGAAAAGCAAAAAATATTGAAAAGGAGGAAAACGTGCAAGAAACCTGTAAAACTGTTAATATTATTATCTCTTTAAATATTCAGTACAAACTTTTAACAGTAAATCAGCTGCTCGGGAATTCTGTAACCATAATTAAAAGTAACTTTTATTTATTTATTTATTTAGTTAAAGATAGCCTATCACAAACCCTAGTCTACTCTGGCATCCTTTATCACAGCAATTAACCAATGAACTAATTACACTAACCTTTCTGTATTTGTGACCCAAACTTTATTCTCTTATTAGTTAAGTTTTAGAATAAAAGTTTTAAACGAGTATAGAAAAAAAAAAGTTATTCGATTGACATTTAGGCTTTTCACTGAAGAACACAGTATAAAGTGCCAGATTATTAATATTGATCTACTGTGTAATAAACAGGTGAGTTATTGTATATAGGAATTTTAAAAAATATACAGTTTATTACCTGTAGGCAATAAACTCGGTGTATATTATATGATAATTTAATACACTGGATTTTAAACAGAGCCAACTTTATAAATGATTTCAAATGAGTATTTATGATTTCCCTCAGCACATATGGTAATTATTCATCTTTAACTAAGTGAACTGATGTGTACCGCGTCTGAGGAGTGTAAACATGAGCTCATCTGTCTATTAGATCCAAGGCAAGAATGAAGCAGTAAAAGAAGATTGTCTTTATCTTTATTGGTCTTTGTATTTCTAGGAATGTCGTACGTCCTCACGTCGTCTCTCAGACACGAAAGGACGTGCAGGGTTAAGGGTCTGGTACAGCACACCGGTACTGGTACTCATCCAGCTGTAGATTGATTTTCATCAAGCCCTGACAAGACAATCCTGAGATTCTCACATCCTGCTGGACGTGGACATGGGTCATTACGCACCTGGATTTCAATCCGAATCCTAGATGTCCATCACTCATCTAACACATCAGATAATGTCAATAATGCTTATTTATTTATTTGTTTGTTTGTTTATTTATGTATTTATGCATCCACCAGCCAAATATGCTTTAAAATAACACTTGAAATGATATGCCAAATATAGACTATTAACAAAACAATAAAATAACAAACATCAGGTGTTACTATTAAGATGGTTAAAATGCTGATTCATTAATTAAGTAAAAAGTTGATCAATCAGTTTAGTAGTTAATCTTGTAAAATGCACTGTTTATATTTCAACTAAATGATAACAATGCACGATAATCAATTGCTAAGACACTAATAAAAAACAATGTGTAGCATTATCAAAACACATATTTTATAATAGATATGTACAGAAATAAATATTTTCTTTTGCTTTTAGTGTTTATTTTGGTTATTTGGAGAGAGTGAGTGAGAGAGAGAGAGAGAGAGAGAGAGAGAGAGAGAGAGAGAGAGAGAGAGAGAAGAATCTTTTAGGAAGCGCAAGAACCAAGAAAAGACGCATCCATAGCACGCTTAACGCACCTGGGTGTTAGAGTAATCATTATTATGATCAGGTGAGTTCACGGTCACAAAGGTAAGGTGAGTGCACGCGCAAGTGACCTTACCTCTGCACACGCCGTACTCGTCCCCGTACTCGTCCTCATCCTTGTAGAAGTCGCAGTAAAGGCCCGGGCCGCACTTGACGCCGTGCGCTCCGGACACGGTGCGGTAGCAGTGCTCTCCACGGCGCGCAGCGCACACTCGGCAGCAGCCGCAGTCGTCCAGCACGGTGCGCGCGCAGCGCGGGGTGCCGCAGCGCGCGGGGTCGCACCGCTCCGGGCAGTTCACTGCGTACTTCACGCTCGCGCCCCACGCCGCCAGCTCACGCGGCTCCAGCGCCACGAGCACGGCCAAGAGCAACAGATGATGGTGAGGAAGAAGAGGGAGATGGAGGTAATGGTGAGGAAGATGGTGAATGTGCTGCTGCTGCATGGTTGCACGAGACGGAGGAAGCGGGAATAAAGCTCGAGGGCAGCACACTCGGGCGCTTTAAAACCGGCGCGTCCGTTTCCTCAATCCGGTGTCGGTGATGCTGAGGATGCTCGCGTGGGTGGGTGGGTTCTTTCTCTTTTTTTATTTTCAACAGCAGAGATGCCAGATTGATCGTGATGACCTCAACCATTGTTGTTGTTGTTTTAAAAAATGACACTGTTTGTATTTATTTTTAAATGAAATATCAATCAACATGATTATAAATGATAGTTTAGATCAATAGAAATCAAAAAAATAAAAACATTAACCAATTTATTAACTTGTTACTTGGACATTTGTTTGGTTGCTTGTTTGTTTTCAATTGAAAACAAACTGACAGTATTTAAAATTGTTTTTTTTTTTTTTACTTTAATCAAGGTGTCCTTACTTTCACTTGTCCTGCACAATCCAAACAAAAGCGTCCCAAAACCCAATCTGGCAACCCTGTTCTCAATCCCCTGCATCCACACACACACACACACACACACACACACACACACACACACACACACTTGTGAACTCCGGGACTGATGACCAGGATCCAGGACTTGAAAATTGTGTCAAAACTGATGTCAATCCAGCTGACACCGCCCCCTCTCCCCCCACATTATCTAACCTCAACCCCCCACACCTCCGCCCCCCAGACCCTCCTTCCGTTTAGGGATTCCGGACTCCAAAATCAGATGAATGATACACTGAATTTGTATTTCATTTGTAAAATAATAATAATAATAACAATAACAATAATAATACTAATAATACTAATAATAATGTTTATTTACACACAATGTCAAAAAACAAACACAAAATGTGTATATATGGGCTACTGTATATTTGACATGTTTCAATATATTGAAAAAATATATCATTGTCTTTCATGTCTTTCATTATATGTTATTATTATTTATATATTTATTTGTTTGTTTGTTTTATCTTAGTTCAAATAAACTAAATAATTTTAGAACAAGAAAACAAACCAGACTTTTAATTCCCAGAATTCCGTGAACACTTCGGGGAAATCATCGCCTCTGTTTATGTTTGTTTACAAATGTGATTAGGGTCCGTGTGTACAGTGTGTACAGTGTGTTCAGTGTGTACACCACGAGGAAATCAAACTGCGCTCCATTTAAACTGGATTTGTTTGTTTTTTGTTTGTTGGCAGGGGGTGTTGTATTTGTGTGTGTGTGTGTGTGTGTGTGTGTGTGTGTGTGTGTGTGTGTGTGTGTGTGTGTGTTTGTGTGGTTTTGGGCTGATAAATGAATAAACACTACCTGGTGTATTCATTAATTAACAAATTAACCAATTAATCAATTAATTTGTATGTTTGTTTAGCTACCAATCCCTCCATGAGGTGGAGAAGTGGGAGAACACAGGAACCTGGATCAGGGTTTTCTTCAGCTCAGGAGATGTCAATCTGTTCTAGAAAGTTCTACATTTACACAGCTTTCAGTGTTCAGAGCTCTGCTGCTGCTGTTACAATACTGAGTCACAAGATGGCGCTGTGGAATCACTTGTACATGCATGAATTTAATATTACCACTACCACCACCACTACTACTAATACCACCACTACTACTACTGCTACTATTGCTACTACTACCACTAGTACTACTTCTACTACTACTACTACTACTGCTGCTACTACTGCCACTACCACTACCACTACTACCACTAATAATAATAATAGTAATACCACTGCCACCACTACTACTATTACTACTACTGCTACTACTACTACCACTACCACTACTGCTACTATTACTACTACTACCACTACCACTATCAATACTACCACTTCTACTACTACTAATACCAACACCACCACTACTATTACTACTACTAATACTGCTATTACTACTGCTGCTACTACTACTACTACTACTACTACTACTATTACTACTGCTACTACTATAACTACTACTATTACTACTACTACCAGTACTACCACTACTACTACTACTGCTGCTGCTACTACGACTACCACTACCACTATCAATACTACTACTACTGCTACTACTATTACTACTACTAATACTATTATTGCTATTACTACTACTACTACGACTAATAATAATAATAATTATAATAATAATATAATATCCCTAATATTCAGTAAACTTATTAAATACATTCATGAATGTTGTACTAAACCATGGGTGTCAGACGTACGGCCGTGGGCCAAAACCGGCCCGCTAGAGGGTTCAATCCGGCCCGCAGGACGAATTTTGAAAGTGAAAAAAATAAATGCAGAAAAGACACGAACTTGTCATTTTTAATAATATGCTATTCCTAAATTCTCCGCTAGGGGGTAGAAGACGCGGCACATCTCTGGGACTGAACAGCAGATGGCAGCAATGCGATGTCTGCTGTTTGTTATCACGGAGTAGTCTCTCTATTTTCTACTCGTCCCCACACCCTCATTAGAAAATGTCTGCCAAAAAGCAGAAAAGTGGATACACAGTAGAGTTTTCCATGAAAAATGGACCATTTCCTATTTATTCACAGAGATGAATGGGTAATAGTTTTTAAAAAATGTGCAATTTAATGTTAGTCAACAGCTTCAATACAAAAGAGTTTGGTTTGGTGGAATCCTATTATTCATGCAATGACATAAATTTGAAAGTGAAATACTATATTTTTCAGTTCCAAATACCTGTGAATTGTTTTTTTTTGCATTTGTACAAACACTGTGAGCAGTTGTAATGCACATATGTAAATGATAATCAGAAGCAAATTGTACATGTTTGTCTTAAGAAATCTGAGGTTGCTCATGATATATTTTATAAAAGGATATTTCATTAAATATAAACGTCTTTGCATGAAAACAAAGGTAAAAACATGGACTTCTTGTTATTTATAATTGATTATGCTAGGATTTTACTGGCCCGGCCCACTTGACATCTAATTAGGCTCTATGTGGCCCCTGAACTAAAATGAGTTTGACACCACTGTACTAAACCATAATATACTATACTATGCCATGTTATGCTATACTACTAATACAACTAATACTGCTACTACTACTACTACTATTACTACTACTACCATTATCAATGCTACCACTACTAGTACTAATACTACCACTACTACTAATACTACTACTGCTATTACTGCTACTACTACTACTACTAATAATAATATAATATCCCTAATATTCAATAAACTTATTAAATACATTCATGACTGTTGTACTAAACCATAATATACTATACTATGCCATGCTATGCTATACTACTAATACAACTAATACTACTACTACTACTGCTACTACTACCACTACCACTGTCAATACTACCACTACTACTACTACTACAACTACAACTGCAGTACTACTACTACTAATACTACTAATAATATAATATCCCTAATATACAGTAAATGTATTAAATACATTAATGAATGTTGTACTACACCATAATATACTATACTATGGCATGCTATGCTATACTACACTATACTACAATGCACAAAATATCAGCCAGTGGGAACAATTAATAAATTTATATTTTAATATTTTTTCTCATTTATATTTACATTTACTATTTAATTTGGGGTTATAATGTTTAGGGTTATAGTGACAGATGTTCCCACAAACAACTAGTAGAAGAAATGTGCATTTATATATATACTGTAAAGTAATGAAAACAGTTAGTAACTTTTATTTATTACATTTTATTTTGAATAAAATATGTCCCTAAATACACTGATTGTATTAAACAACAATGTTATACTATTATTAATAGTACCGTTTATCCTTACAGGGTCGCGGGGAACCTGGGAGCATGGGGCACAAATCGGGGTACACCCTGGACATGGTGATGAGTAACCTGTTAGAAATCTCATTTATTACATTTTATTTATTCAAAATAAATTATTTCATGAATTTCGTTTAGTTTGTGGATGTAGTGTAGGGTGCACGTGCCAATTAAGCTCAGACGTTAAAAACAAACAAACAAACAAACAAAAAACACAAAGAAATCTGTGTACAAAACAAGTATTTACATAAATACAATTGTTCTCCTTTCTCTCCTTATTTTTCTTGTCAATATTATTATTATTATTATTATTATTATTATTATTATTATTATTATTATTATTATTATTATTATTATTATTATGTACATTTAACAGTGAAGCCCAAAATAGCGCACCGGCGCATTTCACGTAATCTGCGCAGCGAGGCTACGTAAACTGCGCATGCTCCGTATCCATGGCGGCGCATTAACAGTACCAGTGTAGCGCAGACCTTCTAGCGTGAATTGGAGGTTAGCGGGCTAGCGGGCTAAGCTAGCAGTTAAGCCATGTTCTGTTCCACCGGGACGATTTCAAAACTAACATTCAAACAGAACTGACTGTTGTTCAGAATATTTACGGATATAGAATCTCAGATAAGTAGCCCTAGTTGCTTGACACGAGTTATTTTGCAGGAATAATAATGATAATAATAATAATAATAAAGAATCCATGATAAAGGAGTAGCTGCGTAAAGCTAACGTACAGGAGAGAGTGGCTGGGTGTGAATGACACCGGGAACAGAGGAGGTAGGATCTGTGTTCCGTTACATGTTCTGTTGTTTTTAACACTTCTGGGAGAGATTTAGCGGGGATTTGGAGTCTGTATTGAATAAATAATGCTGCATTTTGAACTGTCACGTTGTTATTTTAAAGACATTTTAAGCCTTGGGCTAACGCTAACCTGGCTAAGAGCTGTCACTGTCATTAACGCCTTATTACTCATGCAGCATTTCAGCATTCAAGTTTTATAAACATGTTGATTTCACTATATTCCAGGTCTTACTGAGTGGTGTGTGTGTGTGTGGGTGTGTTTGCCACTTGTTTGACAGTTTTATTGTTTGTGGGTTTGATAAAAAAAAATATTCATGCACAATAGTTCGCATAAAATGTTCATTCCTAATTATTTGACACCCTGAAATGAAATCTGTTGCATCTCCTCACCCTTCATAGGAAAGAAAACAATCAGCTGCACAAACATCTCAGATCTAGACCTTTCATTAAAGGTGCGGTTCGTGATTATGGTGCTTCCACAAATTTGTTGTCTTTTGTGTTAAAAAAACCCCAACAACCCATTATGCAACAACTAATCAACAAAATGGATCAAACGTGATAATAAAACATGTGAAAAAACATGAGGTGCACCACTAACATCCAACCAATAACACGGCAACTATAAAACATGTCACAACGTGCTGTTACGGAACATTAATCAACTCGACGACGTTTACGGTCACTCCCTTTATCACGTCATCTTGCCGTTGGTTGATTGATTGATTTTTTATTTTTACAAAAGCACACCATATCATGTTACGATCTACAATCGTATCAAATGTTACTCAGTACAAGCTAGCGTAGACTTTTCTGAGATACACGACATGTATTGTGATTTATAGACTTGCTAATAATAAAAATAAAAAAGTACAAAATATTTCAAAAATGAAAAAAAAAACTATGTCAAAATTTAAACAATGTTTTTCTTGTTGTTTTTAAAATATCCACAATATATAAGAAAGGAATATTGAGATATAATTTATAATACTGTCGATATAATATCATAATATTGAACAGCTCTAGAAGAAATGTCACAATCCGCCATTTTGTCCACCCTAGCCAGGCTCCTTTCTCATCCTGCCGCTTCATCTGGGGGTTCATCCATGTTGTTTTTCTGGATTTGACATGTCAAATATCGGACAATTTAAGGCCATAAATGACCTCTTTTTCCCTTTTTAAAACGTGCTCCATCTCTGGAGGGTTCACTGAAAGTTCACTTTCATTTGTTTACAGAGGTGCTTTCAGCTTTTTCAGGATTAATCATGAATAGCTGCAAGAAGTAGTTAAGGGGTCCAAGCACTTTGTAGTGGGCTGTACCTGTTTTCATGTTGTGAGGGAGATGAGTTATGTGTTGAGCACTTTGTTATACACATTAATTACACGGCCACCTAGTGGTGGAATGACCGAGCACTTTTAGAGGGCATTTAGGGCGCAGTCTTAAACCAACCCATCACATTTTGTGTCAGTACAACAAAGCATTTCTAAGACACAAGCCCACATCCTGTATGGAGTCCTTGCATTGGTTATGAATATGAAATATCTTTTGCTAATTTTTGTGTCGCCCAATCTCAGTATCATCTGATTCAAGTTTGATGATGATTGGATTCAATTTTGAAGAGGGCTAGGTGCAACAATTTTGAAACCATTCTGAACCATGGTGTTTGAAACTGAACTAACAGAATTGAAATTATTTGAACCGTCTGACTTTTAGAAGAACCTAAATAATCTTGCTTGAAACAGTCTGAAACATCAGACTTGGAAGAACCAGAATACTCAGACCTGAGGAAGTCCGAACCATCAGGCTTTAAACAAACTGAACCACTGGAATTGAAATGATCAGAACCATCGGACTTGAAGCAATCTGAACCATCAGACTCAAAACGTTCCAAACCATCAGATTTGAAACAGCCTGAACCTTTGGATGTCAAACATCTGAACCATCATTATAGAGTTATAGGTCCTATTCTGGTGACATAGTTTTTAGGATCCACACCTTAAAATTGGTGAAAAACCATTTGGCTCAATGCTGAATCGGTCTACGCTAATAATCTCCCAATGCCTGTGGTGCTTGGACCCCTAAGTAATCTCATGTATTAATATTGTGAACAGACATAAACTAATATATCCGATCCATATTACCAGAATTAATATAGACTTTCATTGCAGCCAGATTTCCTACCCTTGCCCTTCTCCACCCACAAATGTCCCGACGGTAAATCTGTCCTTGGCGTGTGAGGGTCTGGCATGTCGCAGAGGTTCTGACATCCTGTGAAACATGATCAGAGTCCCACAAAGTCAAGGCCGTAGTCCTCACAGGAGCCACGGCTCTCTCTGTTGTTAAAGACGGTATTGTCAGACATTCCGCTTGCTGTTAGAAGTCGGCAGTAGCATCGAGTCCTTGTCACGCTCCAACATGGTTGGTGTAAACAGCTATTAAAAAGACTATATGGTTCTACGCAAAAAAACAGCAACGATAGCATTTACAGTATAGAATATCTGGAAGTCCCTTGTTAAATTGATGACGTTCTAGGCATTGATATCTAATCTAATTGAAATATTTTAGCAAACATTATAGAGAAATGTACGTCATGGATACTCTAAAGAGAGCAATGTAATCGCTGAAGAAGCATTAAGAAAGGAATATATTACGACGCGGTGTGGTGTTAGAGGAAAATAATCAACAACAGCAGGCTGGTGTGATGAAGTGGAGTTACTGTTACCACCCCGAAGTTGAATATTTTCGTAATTTTGTTCGTTCCTCTTAGAATCGACAATTTGTTAAATAAGGACATGTCGCGATTTTTATCCATTTATAGTTAAGTTTAATGCTGCGGAACGCCCGAAAACCAGGTTAGTTCCTGTTCTCGCTTACATTATAGCAGCTATAAATAGTCCTACTCTCAAAGCCTGTCTCTTTTTTTTTTGTCTTAAATCATTACGTTACAGAGAAACGTGTGTTACAAAGTGCTGACACTGAAGACTCCTTCAAAAAAAAAAGTTACATAAACGATTCCTTACCCTTCACTACTATTATGAAACGTATTTTTTTGTTGAATCTGTTAAATCAGTTTATTATTATTATTAGGTTATATTAACGTCTGCCATACAAGTCCCTGTGAATTAGCTGTTACTATAGTAACAGTAAAGTATTATTGTAAATAAGGTGAAATTATGCTTCACAAGTGGACTCCGTTTCTTATTTTTACCCTCGCTGGTCTAAAAATAATTAGCTACTTAACGCTGGTCATTTTAGTAACACCAGGTTCTGCACATGCTCTGTAAATCTAAATCTGGAATTATAATGAGGTTAAAGTGTCAGGGCGGTCATGTTATTTGAGCTCCTCAAAGTGTGGTTCTCTCTCAGAGATTACTCTCAGTTTTATTCTCACGTCTCCGTGTATGAACACCACACACCACCTTGATGAGCGTCAAGCTGATCCAGTCCTGGCTCGTCCTAGAGCTAAAGCTTTGAGATGCTTCCTGTTATATTTTTATACTTAGAGAAACTGTATAGCAGCAGTGGTGTAATAAATTCCTGGGTGCAGTCCATGGAGCGAGAGAGTGAGAAGTGTCTGGAGCTAGGACTTCTGGGTAATGTTCTTCTTGGCTATTAAGCAGGGCACGGCAGGAAGTCATCCTAAGATGATGAGCATCTAGATTAAGAACCGCATCTGATTAATTTATTCGGCTAACGGGAAGTGGGTAAACAGCTGGATCGCAAACCAGATTACACAACAACAACAGCAACAACACTACTACTACTACTACTAATAATAATAATAATAATACAACAGTGTCTTTTTCAGATCCAAGATTGATCTCAGGAAGTGAATATTTCACTATATATTTAAAATCTATTTGTAATTCTAATTGTTACTTATTTAAGCCATTAATTAAGTTATTAATCATTATTAATAACTTGAATGTTATTTAAGTGATCAAATTACTTTTAGTAGGTGATTTTGTTAATAAATATATATATATATATTTATAAATGTAATTTTGCTAAATACTTTTATACAGGGAATTTTTAAATGTTCTGATTATTTTTAAAAGATGAATTTTTAAAAGTAAAATACATTTTAAAGATTCATTTTAAATGTACTGATTACTTTTAAAATATATTTTTTAATGCACCGATTTACTTTAAAAATATATTTTTTACATTTTAAATGTACTGACTACTTTTAAGAGATAATTTTTTTCAAATGTACTGATTACTTTTAAAAGGTATATTTTTAAATGCAAACAAAGGAGTTTGGTGAGTACAGATTATTATTTTTTAAATCTACCGATTCACCAATTGGTGACGTTTAATGTGAATTTTAAAATGAACACGATTTCTTTAAAAAGTTACATTTTTAAAGGTACTAATTAGGTTTTACAGGTAAGATACAATCTTGAGATCAATCTTGATGGGTACTGAATTTTGTAAAAAGGGATTATTGAAAGACACTGATTACTGTTAATAGCTGAGTTTTGAAATGCACTGATTTATTTGAATGGGTACTGATTAGTTTTTAAATATGAGTTTAATATGTGAAAGGTAATAATACTTATAAGTAGTGCGTTTTGGCCAGCTAAACTCATGTCAATCAGCTAAAATACACAAAATGCTTGTAGCTACCAGTTTAGCCATTTGGAGTAAAGGTAAAATTGTATATACTGAATTTTTTTACCGGATTTAGTTTGGTTGTTTGAGGGTATGCTGCAGTTGGCTACTCAGGTACTCAGTTCTGAATGGTTTCTCTCCCTCAGCTGTGTGCCCCCCGGGTGTGTGTGAGGATAATGCTCAGCCATGGTGCCTTGTCAGACGCACGTCATGCTGAAGTGGCAGGAGCACCTGAACAGCTCCTGGGCGGCGGAGGACAGCACGCAGACCGCCACACGAAGCGGCGCCTCCTCTCTCTACGCCAAGCTGCTCCACCACAAGGAGGCGATGGCTCTGGCACTGCCCGTCCAGGACTTGCTCGGTCCACGCCTTCCCGACTTCCAGCACGAATCCAGCGCCAATGAGGAACGCGACGAGTACCTGCGGGCACTCCTGCGTAGCCAGCGCTGCCTCGGCCATCGCGTCCTCGCCCACTGGCCTTTCTCCATCTCTTTGCATCAACGTCTGGTGGCACTGCAGAGGATCTACTACGCCCTTCATACCAAGTACCATGACCGCTACCGCAATCCTCCTCCGCCTCAGCCGGGCTCCTCGGGGCCAGATGGGGGTGCTCTGGAGCCGGTTTCTGATCCGCATCAGTCGGGTATCAGGGGCAGGACAACCTCCGGAACGGACGTTCTAATCGAAATGGGCGTACGTACGGGATTGAGCCTCCTGTTTGCTCTACTGAGGCAGAACTGGCAGCGTGGGAACCTCGAGGATGTGACCTTGTGTAATGACGTCCTCAGCACGGCTCGGTCGGTGCTGTCGGCTCTGCCGCCACTCTCGCTAGCTAACGAGAACAAGATGGCGCCGGTGGGGCTGGAGTGCATGGCGCAGGTGGGCAACTTCCTGAAGAAGACGGCAGTGAGTGGGCGAGGGGCGGACCCGGCCGGGCGGCGCCTGGCACTCGAACTCCTCCTGAGCATCGCCGTGCAGAGAGGAGCTTTGCGTTTCCTGCTGGAGTGGGTGGAGGTGGCGCTAGCGGCTACGTCGTCTCCTTCATCCACACCCTCGTTGTCATCTTCAGAGCCTTTGGCCGTCAGCTATGAGCTCATCATTCAGAACCTGCAGCAGATGCGACAGTGCTCGGTACGTGTTTGCATTTTTCTCAGCAGATTCGTCATAACAACAAACCCATCACAGGGAAAAAAAAAACCTAACAGGTGCGTTAGTATTTGTATTGTAATTAAAGGGGCAGCTTAAAATTTTGGCATCTTTGCATCTTTTGCTTATGAGTAAGTAACTCAATAAGCAACTCTGTTTAAAGTACGGACAGTAGGGAAAGGGGCAGAAAAGGTCAACCACACCCTGAAACATTTTTAACCTTATTTTTGTAGAGTTTATGATTATTCTAGATTTAGAAAGGCTTTTAAAATGTTAAAACAGATTACACCATTAAAGGTGTGACCACTAGCCTTGCCTCAACTCCTACGGTTTTTAATCTTCTTAATGACTTAAATAAATTCCATAATTTGTTTTTGATTTGCAGCCAGTAACCCCATTAGCTGTAAAAAATAAATAAATAAACAAACAAACAAACAAACAAAAAAAAAACCCTTTAACAAAACAAAAACCTCTCGTTACAGATTTATTATATATTTATTATTACGTAATCCAGCTTAAATTGGCTCCCTGTCCAGGGTGCACCCCACCTTGTGCCTGATGCTCCTTGGGATAGGCTCTAGGTTTCCCGTGACCCTGAAAAGGATAAGCGGTACAGAAGATGGACGGATGGATGGAACCATCCGTTCGATAATATATTTGGTATTTATTTGCACCAAAAAGCTTTTTATATGTTATTTAAAATATTTATAATTTCTCTCTCATTTCTCATTTTACTTGTATAGCGCTTTTTACAGCAGACATTGTCTCAAAGCAGCTTTACAGAAATATAAACACGGTATACAGATATTAAATGTGTGAATTTATCCCAACTGAGCAAGCCACTGAGTGGCGACGGTGGTGAGGAAAAACTCCCTGAGATGTTTAAAGGAAGAAACCTCGAGAGGAACCCGACTCAGAAGGGAACCCATCCTCATCTGGGTAACAACAGACAGTGTGAAATAGTACAGTATGGATGTACATGAAGTCTGTATGAATAACTTCTCTAGATGGATAAAGGTTGCTATGGTGTTGCTAGGTGGATTCTGTTGTATCCCAGTTGGTTGCTAGGGTGTTGCTAGGTGGATTCTGTAGTATCCCACTTGGTTGATAGGGTGTTGCTACCAGGTTGCTATGATATAATCTAGTTGGTTGCTAGGGTGTTGCTAGGTGGTTGATATGGTATTTTAGTGGGTTGTTAGTGTGTTTTCTAGGTGGTTGTTCTGTCCCAGCTGGTTGCTAAGGTCTTGCAGGTGGGTGCCATGATATTCCATATGGTTTCTATGGCATTGCTAGGTTGTTGCTATAATATTTTAGGGGGTTGTTTTGCGGGTTGCTATGATTATTCCAGGTGGTTGGTATAGTGTTTCAGGAGGTTCCTATGGGGTTGCTGTGATATTCCAAGTGGTTGTTATAGTGTTCCAGGGGGTTGCTAGGGTATAGCTTGCTGGTTGTGTGGTATTCCATGTGGTTGGTATAGTGTTTCAGGTGGTTGTTATGGTATGGCTAGCTGGCTGCTGTGGTATTCCAGGTGGTTGCAATGGTGTTTCAGGGGGTTACTAGGGTATTGCTAGCTGGTTTCTGTGATATTCTAGGTGGCTGCTATGGTGTCCTATCTGGTTGCTGTGGTGTTTCTAGGATGTTTCTCTTATATCCCAGGTTGCTTGGGTGTATCTAGTTGGTTGCTAAGGAATCTCACTTGGTTGCTAGCATGTTAATTGGTTGCTATCTCATTCAAGCCGGTTGCCGTGGTTTCAGTAGACTCGAATCGTCTGAAAGGCAGAACCAACAAAAAATTTCCTGTGGATTTCAATTGGTGGAGATGGTGGTGGTCATGATTTCCACCGCTATCATCAACGAAACTGAAGACCCCTGACTGTGCTTCATGGAACCTTTGAGAACCCAGGGTTCTACTGGTACACTTTAGCGCGTGTGAATTGTTTTAAATTTGTATTAGTGAGTGCGAGCAGCACACTGATGCAGATCAGATTACAGATGTGTAGCTAATGGATGCCATGTAGTATATGTAATGGATGAAACACACACACACACACACACACACACACACACACACACACACACACACACGCTTCCATTCAGTTTCTCTTGAGCTGAGCACTTTCTTCTGGTACAACTGCATTAGTGGTGTTATTGAGCAGGATTACACGCCTTTCCACTCCTCTTTTGCTCCTCTCCTCTTCTCTGAGCACTTCTCCATTCTCCAAATCTGTTTTCCCGTCTTCACGCTCTTGGCTCTTGGCCCAGTTCTGAAAGCTTCTGGCTAGAGCCAACTGATTCTCTTAATTGACGGCCCGTATCCCGCCTGTTTTCCCCTTGAGTTTTGTAGATTTATGCATCGCGACACAAAACACCACATTCAATCCTGCAGAGCATTCAGAGCCGAGTCATTAATCATTTACCGCTTAAATAAATCATTTTTAATTTCAAAATCAAAAAAACTTTAAGCCTCGTTAAGGTTTTACTGGCAGCACAAGCCGTGCCAGAGGTCATAAATGAAAGCATTTTCTAGTAGGGGCAGACGATATGACCAAAAATATCACATCGTGATACTTTGGTTTAGTAAAAAAACTACCAACAAAAATAAAATACATAAATAAGTAAAATAATGAAAAGATGTCTACAGTGTTTCCCAACTAATTACATTTAGCAGAAACTTATTTTCATTTATTTAAAAAAATTCTAATAATTTGTTAAATAAATAAAATACATAAAAGTAACTTATTAATGAATTAATTAATTTATTTATTTTACAGTTTTAAAGGTTCAGTATCAAATTAATTGCGTCCAATCAGAGAACATTGTTAGATAAAGATATCGGTTATATATAGTGATATGTACGTATGATATTTTATCACGATATTAATACTATATCGTCATATCGCCTGGTCCTATCTGACAGCGATATTAAAGCGGTAAAAAACAAAAGAGAGATCGGCTGTGAGATCATCCGCCATTTTGTTTCCAGTAAGTAAACATCATAAGCATCGATGCTTTTTGCCATGCATTGTGCACTGGAAGCATTTTGCGACAGAGACAGAACTTAAAAATTGCAGACTCCCTGATCAGTTCCCGTTCACTACTGAACTGCGGAGCCGATCGAGACGCGCCCTCAGACTGACATCGGAGACTCCTTCCGTAAATGTTGAGTCGATTACCGAAAGCTCAAAGATATAAATACCAGATCAAAGATTACACGTTGTTTTTTTTTTTAAATCCCTTTGAATGTACAGTTACTATAGAAATGATCACGTACTCGAACGTTAATATAAACTACTGTCAGAGCTGCTGTTATAGGAAATTAATCAGCACCTTCTAACCAATCAGAAACGAGAACAGTGCGGCAGGATAAAACATTTTATCGCAAAATAACATTGGTTTAATTTGCATATTCATGTATATTCATTGAATTTTCTGTTGTTGCAGTAAAAAAAAACATCATGCTGTTTTTGTTTGTTGTTTACATTTGCAGGGTTTCCGTGGTGACCTCATCAACACTCAGGTGCTTAAGAAGGACGCAGATGGACTCTGCAGTCTCTCCCATGTAGCACTGTGTCTCCTCGAGGAGGTGTGTCTGTGTGTGTGTGTGTGTCTGTTTGGCCTTGATTAAAGCCTCCCGCTGTTTCCTTATGTTGGCGCTCCTTGTAGGAGACTTTGATGTTCTGAAATGCTTTA
The DNA here is from genome assembly GCA_012411365.1 of Ameiurus melas. Lineage (NCBI taxonomy): Eukaryota > Metazoa > Chordata > Actinopteri > Siluriformes > Ictaluridae > Ameiurus > Ameiurus melas. The sequence continues at coordinate 8,302,044 of CM022769.1, forward strand.
TTTTATATAATTTGCAGTAGGGGTGAGTGATATGACAAAAATATCAAATATATTACGATACCTTAATACACGATACATTTTTAAATAAAGCTGGGTAATATAGATATAATATCTAAAATCATGATAAATGATTACATGATACACTTTTTCTGAGATATCGTTGGTATGGTGATGTATTTTTTTGTATTTAATCATTACAAATGAAACAAGACCGAATGGATGGCGTCAATTTGACGTCATTTAAAAAAAAATCTTTGCAGGTGTTAAAGAAAAGTATCATCAAAGTCAGTTTAACGTTTTTTTTGTTTTGTTTATTTTACTACTGTCTTGCGGACAGTTTGTTAGCTAAATTATATATCGCAATATGCATATCGTGTATTGTAGAAATGTCCTCAAGTATCGTGATGGAATATTTTTGTCATATCGCCCAGCCCTAATTGTAAACAAAACGCCAGCAAAACTGCGACATTGCATTAAAAAAATCATTGTCATGCTTATATATCTTCTTCTATAATATTGCTAAATATTAACATTGAAAAGAAGAAAAACTTTTTTAAATGGTCAAAAAAATGGTCTTTTTTTATCAGAAAATGACCATTTTTATCTTTTTTTGATATGATATAAAATTATTGTTATTACTCACAGTAATATAATTTAGACCTCTACAAATTTTGTCTTCTCAGATGAAAAAAAAACAAAAAACTACATAAGGCTTTATTGTATAGCTTTACATATCTTTTCTTTTAAACACGGCACTTCAGCACCCCCTACTGGTCATTTTTCATTTAGTTTTTATCCCGTTAGCTTACATTCACATTAGCCCACAAAAGACGATGAGCTAGCAACCGTTAGAGGACAAAAATCGTGGTCTAGACAATACAATAGAAAAGTAAGTCCAGGGTCGTAGGAGGAAAATGGAATAACAGCAAATCAAAAAGATTTTATTTACAAATTTTGCTTGAAATGTCCACCATTTTGTCTCAACATACAAATTTTTATGATTAGAACTGTTTGGAATTGTTCTTCCTCACTTAGGTGCATCATAATCATCTTCTGTACATTTTGTATGTGTGTGTGTGTGTATGTGTGTTTCAGATCTGCACGCTGGCCTCTAGCTGTCTGAGCTCGTGCAGCGCAGGGACGTCGTGTCCTGGCTCCGAAGTCGACGCCCTGGTGAAGGTGTTCGTTTGGGGCAGTAACAGCAGTCACCAGCTGGCCGAGGGAACGCTGGAGAAAATCCTCCAGCCCAAACTCGCACAGGGCTTCAGTGATGCACAAGTGGTACATTCTTCTAAAAACGGTCATGTTTTAGTCGTTAGGCTTCTAAATAAATAAATAAATAAATAACTTAATTAATTAATTAAGATACCAGACGATGTAATTTCTCCTTTGTACACTACACCTAGTTCTAGCTAGCTAGTATTATATCAGAGTAATAATACATACATTATGAGAAACAATTTTTTCTTTTCACAAAACACGCTGTGTCACAGTGTTACAGGAAAAGAATGAACGACGAGGCGGTGTGATGAAGCGTGGTTATTGTTACCAATATTGGTGAAGTTTCCAATAACAACGATGTCTTTTATTCCTCATACCTCAGCAGTGTGAAAGGGCATAAGGGCATTTCTAATTAGCATATTTATGTATATTTCTAAATTCTTTATAAGCATTCAAGTCAGACAGTATGACAAACACAATAAAATAAATAGTTTCTGTCTGGTATTAATTTTATTTAAATGTGTATATGCATGCAGATAGAGGCGGGGCAGTACTGCACGTTCTCCGTGTCGTCTGACGGCTCCGTCAGGGCTTGCGGGAAAGGCAGCTACGGCCGCCTCGGCCTTGGAGACTCCAACAACCAGTCGGTCCCCAAAAAGCTGGTGCTGGACCCTCCACGCTGCATGAGGAAGGTGTCCTCGTCCAAAGGCTCAGATGGACACACACTGGCCGTCACGGTCGAGGGAGAAGTGTTCAGCTGGGGCGACGGAGACTACGGAAAGCTGGGCCACGGGAACAGCGCTACCCAAAAATACCCCAAAATCATACAGGGACCCCTGCTGGGGAAGGTGAGGAGGAACAGTCTGGGTCTGACACTTACAGTACCACACACCAGGTTTATTACACACGGCTAACCCTATAGGTCATTTCTGAAGCGTAGAATTATCATCCGAAGTCCTTCTGTCGCTATGCAGAAAGTATTTACCCCCCGATGGGCGAAGCTCAGCTGAATGGTGGATTTTTAAGTGTTTATGCATTAATGTGCAATAAACAGTTTATAAAAAATAACAGTAAGGGCATATTTCAATGTAATTATCCTTTTACAAATTGGTCGTTTGATGTTCAATTCAATTCAATTTTATTTGTATAGCGCTTTTTACAATAGATGTGGTCTCAAAGCAGCTTTACAGAAATTTCAACACGGTATATAGATATTAAATGTGCGAATTTTATCCCAACTGAACAAGCCATTGAGTGGCGACGGTGGCAAGGAAAAACTCCCTGAGATGTTAAGAGGAAGAAAACTTGAGAGGAACCAGACTCAGGAGGGAATCTATCCTCATCTGGGTAACAACAGATAGTGTGGAAAAGTTCATTATGAATTAATATGAAGTCTGTATGTCTTTAGAAGCAGCCGTAATCCCAGCACTCTGGAATTTGAGTAGATGAGAGCTCCATCCAGAGGTAGGACATCCAAAATGAATCAGGCAGGTCCGGAGAGCAGAGAGGATCAGGATCTCTAGTATCTCCATAAATCACACATTGATTGTGGGTCAGCCGAAGGAGAGAGCTAGAGAAAAGATTATTAGGACTGTGCTTTGCATAACAGAAAGTCTAGTCAGGGTAGGCTTGAGTAAATAAATACTTTTTAAGCCTAGACTTAAACATTGAGACTGTGTCTGAGTCCCGAACACTAATAGGAAGAATGTTCCATAACTATGGGGCTCTATAAGAGAAAGTTCTTCCCCCTGCTGTAGCCTTCGCTATTCGAGGTACTGATAAATAGCCTGCATCTTTTGATCTAAGTAGGCGTGGCGGATCATAGAAAACCAAAAGGTCTCTTAGATATTGTGGTGCGAGACCATTTAGTGCTTTATAGGTTAATAATAGTATTTTAAAATCAATGCGAGATTTCACTGGGAGCCAATGCAGTATTGATAAGATCGGGGTGATGTGGTCGTATCTTCTGGTTCTAGTTAGGACTCTAGCAGCCGCATTCTGGAATAACTGGAGTTTATTTATATTCCTACTGGAACATCCAGACAGTAAGACATAACAGTAATCTAATCTAGAGGTGACGAATGCATGAACTAGTATTTCTGCATCATGTAGTGACAATATATTTCTTATCTTAGAAATATTTCTGAGATGAAAGAAGGCTATCCTAGTAATATTATGACACATGAGCATCAAATGATAGGCTGGAGTCAATAATCACACCAAGCTCTTTTACTGCTGTACATGATGAAACAGAAAGACCATCCAGTGTAACCATGTGATCAGAAAGCTTACTTCTAGCTACACGTGGGCCTAATAATACAAGTATTTCTGTTTTATCAGAATTAAGTAAATGGAAGTTAGTTAGCATTCAATGTCTGATGTCCTTTACACGATCCTCAACTTTACTAAGCTGCTGTCTGTCCTCTGGCTTCGCTGAAACATACAGCTGTGTATCATCAGCATAACAGTGGAAGCTAATACCATGTTTACGAATAATTTCACCTAGAGGTAGCATATATAAAGTAAAAAGCAGTGGGCCTAAAACAGAACCTTGTGGAACACCAAATTTAACCTCTGTATGCGTGGAGAAGTCTCCATTTACATCTATAATTGATAACGATCAGTCAAGTAAGTCCTGAGCCAGGAGAGGACTGTTCCCTTAATGCCAACAACATTTTCTAATCTATCAAGGAGAATAGTGTGATCTATAGTATCAAAAGCTGCACTAAGGTCAAGTAACACAAGCAATGAGACACAACCCTGATCAGAGGCCAGTAGTAAGTCATTTACTACTTTAACTAACGCTGTCTCTGTGCTATGATGAGGTCTAAATCCTGACTGATGCATTTCATGAATGTTATTCCTATGTAAGTACGAGCATAACTGCTGTGCTAAAACCTTTTCTGAGATCTTGGAGAGGAAGGGGAGATTTGATATAGGTCTATAGCTGGACAGTTGAGATGGGTCAAGGTCAGGTTTTTTAATCAGGGGTTTAATAACTGCTAATTTAAGTGATTTAGGGACATAGCCTATGCTAAGGGAAGAATTAATTATATTTAAAAGTGGTTCAATTACTCCTGGACAAATCTGTTTAAAGAAACATGTAGGTACATGATCTAGTATGCAAGTTGATTAATTTGCTGATTAGATTAATGAAGCTAGTTCGGTCTCTCTAAGAAGAGTAAAACATTCTAAACGTTGATCTGATATTGCTATAGTATAATCTACAGGGTTAGTTATAATACTGTCTGGTTTTAATTTAAAGCCCGTTCACGCGGTCGACATTTTCTCTGTTGATTTGGCTCAACGTTGAGGATAGTACCAGTCAAAAAGGAAAATAATCAAAATGTTGTATTTAATCCTGTCTAATGATCATCAGCATTAACATTGCTTATAAAGTGTTCGATTTGACACTGCATTTTAGTCGTATTGGGTTACTTAAATACCTATAATGCAGTGCACCTAAACGTAAACATCATGTGTTTGCACTTTAACACTGGTACAGAGAGACCCCAGTTTCAGACCTTTGTGTAAGTGCTGTAGAGGGTGTGGCTCAAACCTGAAATTCAGATATTGAGGAATTCAAAATTGTTTTTCTCTCTTATCATCTGCTGCTGCTGCCAGGTGGTGGTGTGTGTTTCCGCTGGATACAGACACAGCGCAGCCGTGACCAACGATGGAGAGCTGTACACCTGGGGAGAGGGAGACTTCGGCCGCCTCGGTATACCTCTCTCTCTCTCTACCCCTCTCTCCTCCTCTCTCTCTCTCTCTCTCTCTCTCTATATATATATATATATATATTTATATATATGTACAGGGCTCCAGATGGCGACTAAATGGTCGCCAATGCAACAACCTTTTAATTAATCAGTGGTCACCGTTACCCACAAACAAAATTAAAAAACAAATGAAAAAGAAATGATGATACGTTTTGTTGTGTTAGGCTACTGAACTCTCATCTCCTCTTGCGCCTGCATCAACCCGCCCTATCTCTGCACTCCTGAATGGTTTACAGTAAATAAACTCTGTACTCTTGTCCTGCAGTGGTTGAAGAGTCGGCTGTATAGATGAACAGAAACAAGTTTAACGTCACGTTTATCGGGTTAAAAAGTTGGAAGTGTAAACTTTATTAAAGGTGTTTAATTTAGTGATGTGGTTTACTTTGTTGGAATTTGAATGTATCCGTTACATGTAGGCTAGCTAGGTGTGTAGTTTACTAACGTTAGCCAGCTGAGAAGAAAGCGAAGTACGCAAACGATAAATATCAGACTCTCATTCCGTGCCCGTCCAAACCCTGCCTCCTCTACATCAGATGGCGACGATGTTGAGACCACCTCGACCAGTTGCCCGTTGCAACCGGTGTGCAATCTTTTACACATGATCACAGCCAAGCGCAGCGAGTCGAGTCTTCTGTCCCTGTGGCTCCCGTCCTCACAAGACCGTTTAAATCAGCTTGGCTACAAGAGTTCGCCTGGCTACGTTATGACAATGGGAAAATGTACTGCACATTTTGTGCTAAAGCAGGACAAGATCTTGATGGTAAAACAGAGTTCATTACCAGTTCGAGTCATTTTATTTAAAAAAAACCGTGAAGAAGCATGGTGACGTAAAAGACATAAGAACACCAGGGATTATGTCATTGCTAGGTCTGCCCCTCGTGCCACCCCAACCGTGAGAACAGTGCAACGTGCTAGTAATAAAGTCGCAGAAAAAGAGATGAGGGAATTGAAAATAAAATTCAATGCAGCCTACATGACTCTGAGCCTGAATAATCAGGAAACAACTAATTGTACATAGTTGAATAAGAAAGTGTGAAAAAATAATCAAATGACTGGATATTTAAGTATTTACGGTAATATGGCTCTATATGATGTACTGAATATTGCACATGTTGTGTATGTAAAGAATACATTGTGTAAACTATGGGAGGCAGAGTAAACAAAAGCAGACAGGACAGAGGGGAAAGAAAAGGCAGTGTGAGGCAGCCGTTTAACAATGATATCATCATATGTCATATGACATCACTATATTTTGGCTCCTGAAAAAATTTTTTGTCGCCTAAATACTTTGGGTTTAGGAGCCAATGGCTCCTAGATGATTTTTATATATCTACACAGTATCTCACAAAAGTGAAGAAATGACACTTTGCTACAATGTAAAGTAGTGAGTGTACAGCTTGTGTAACAGTGTAAATTTGCTGTCCCCTCAAAATAACTCAACAAACAGCCATGTTCATGTCTACACTCTACTTTACATTGTAGCAAAGAGTCATTTTTTCAGTGTTGTCACATGAAAAGATAGAATCAAATATTTATAAAAATGTGAGGGGTGTACTCACTTTTGTGAGATACTGTATACCTCCCTGGTGAAAATATATATTGCTGCTGAGAATCATTTTATTTTTCAGAATATTACTCTGTCTAATAACACACACTCTCTTACAGTGTCTCTCTCTCTCTCTCTCTCTCTCTAGGCCACAGTGACAGTCACAGCCGGAATGTTCCGACCCTGGTGAAGGACATCAGCGGCGTGGGCCAGGCGGCGTGTGGCAGCTCACACACTGTGGCCGTGGCTCAGGATGGACGCGTTGTCTGGTCATTCGGGGGAGGAGACAACGGTCAGTTACACAACACACACCATCCGCTTCACACGTCCCTGACTCAAAAAAAAAAGTGTTGATATGTATGTGATAAAGTCCCAGTTATGCACAGCAGTCATCATTGGAAGCATTCATTTCACTGAATATTTTAAGATATATTTTTTATTTTCCTGAAGTTCCACCATTTCGCTATAAATGTAGAAATGTATTTGAACTCCATATGACCTCACAACGGTAGTAATACCAGCCAATGGCTGGTCCCTGCAAGGAAAACAAAAACTTCAACTTTTATTTAAAAAAAAGAAAAGAAATTTAAAGACCCCAAATGTACTGTTTTTAAAACTGAGTTTATCATTATGCTTAGGCAATTAGCTGTGTGTGTGTGTGTGTTTCAGGTAAACTGGGACACGGCGACACAAGCCGTGTCTACAGACCCAAAGTGATTGAAGCTTTACACGGTTACATCATTAGGAAAGTGTGTGCTGGAAGTCAGTGCTCACTGGCCCTGACTTCAGCTGGACAGGTACACACACACACACACACACACACACACACACACACACGTGCGTGTTTGGTTCATTACTACTGCAGATGTTCACACATAAAACACCCAAGTGCAGGTCTTCCTACACCTTTTACACTTCCTTGTGGATACTAAGTGTCACTGTATCCTCTTATCACAGCTAACTAGCCATGAATTTTTTGTGTGTGTGTGTTTTGCAGGTGTTTGCGTGGGGATGTGGCTCATGTCTAGGCTGCGGTTCGTCTGAAACGACGTCACTTAGACCCCGCTTCATCGAGGACCTGAGCGTCACTAAGATCATAGACATCTCGTGTGGAGACAGCCACTGTCTCGCTCTGTCTCACGGTGAGTGAGTGTGTGTGAGTGGGGATGTGTGTGTCTGTGTCTGTCTGTAGGTCTAGCTGTCTATCTGTCTGAAGGTTTATCTATCTATCTGTCTATCTACCTTTTATCTATTTACCTATCTGTCTGTCTGTCAGGTGATTTGGTGATTGGACTATCTATCTGTCTGTCAGTCTGTCTGTCTGTCTGTCTGTCTATCTGTCAGTGATCTGATCCATCTGTCAGGTGATTTGGTGATTGGTCTATCTATCTATCTATCTATCTATCTATCTATCTATCTATCTATCTATCTATCTATCTATCTATCTGTCTGTCTGTCTGTCTGTCTGTCTGTCTGTCTGTCTGTCTGTCTGTCTGTCTGTCTGTCTGTCAGGTAATCTGGTGATTGGACTATCTGTGTCTCTCTATCTGTCTGTCTATCTGCCTGTCTATCAGTGATCTGATCCATCTGTCAGGTGATTGGGTGATTGGTTTATCTGTCTGTCTCTCTATCTGTCAATTATCTGATCCATCTGTCAGGTGATTGGGTGATTGGTTTATCTGTCTGTCTCTCTATCTGTCAATTATCTGATCCATCTGTCAGGTGATTGGGTGATTGGTCTATCTATCTGTCTGTCTCTCTATGTATCTGTCTATCTATCTATCTATCTATCTATCTATCTATCTGTCTGTCTGTCTGTCTGTCTGTCTGTCTGTCTGTCTGTCTGTCTGTCTGTCCGTCCGTCCGTCCGTCCGTCTGTCTGTCAGGTGATTTGGTGATTGGTCTATCTATCTGTCTGTCTCTATGTATCTGTCTGTCTATCTGTCTGTCAGGTGATTGGTTTATCTATCTGTCTATCTATCTGTCTATGTGTCTGTCTGTCTGTCAGTGAAAGTTTTTTTTTTTTTAATCGATGTGCAGTGTGCAATTATGTGCAGTTTGTGTGTTTTAGTGAAACATTGAGACTTTGTTTTCAGAAAACGAGGTGTACGCCTGGGGAAACAACGCCATGGGTCAGTGTGGACAGGGCCACACCTCAACACCCATCACCAAACCTAAGAAGGTGATTGGTTTGGAGGGCGTGTCCATCCAGCAGATCACAGCGGGGACGTCCCACAGCCTGGCATGGACTGCCGCCCCCACGGACAGGTACACAGACACACACACACACACACACACACACACACACTATAAAGTAGTGTCTGTATTAAAGCCTCCCTAACTTCTTAAGGTAGCCAAAATGTTTAGAAGAAAACACAGCTGCTGTTATCGGAAAATAATCCATGATGGGGAAAGTATTTTATTCCACTTATATGACAGCATTTTGACAACGATTACAATTTCTTATTAATTAAAGAACAACAGGTCATACTTCTTATCTGTCGTTCCCTCACCGTCCTCTCTTTCTTACCTCTCTCTTTATTTTAATAAGAGATAAAAACCAATAAAAACCAAAACAAAATGCCAGCAAAGCGCAAGCTCCTCTAACCTGAAGATGTCGGAAAAACTTAGACACAGCTTTACCTCCGACACTGGAGACTCCTTCCATAATGGAAAATGAACATCTCCTTACAGAAACACACCATTTATTATTACTGTGAATGTTTTGTTACTATGGAAACAGTAAAGTATTAGAACGAGCTGATGTGCAGCTGCGCTACTGTCAGAGCTGCTGTTATAGAAGATTAATCAACACCCTCTGACCAATCAGAATCCGGAATTTAGTAGCGTGGTGGTAAAGATTAAACGACATGAATGACGCGTGTGTGTGTGTGTGTGTGTGTGTGTGTGTGTGTCTGTCTGTGTGTGTGTGTGCAGACAGCTGGTGGCATGGCACAGGCCATTCTGTGTGGATTTGGAAGAGAGCACGTTCACGTACCTCCGCAGCTTCTTGGAGCGCTACTGTGTCAGTATCAGTGAGGACACACCGCCTGCACCCTTTACCTCCAAGAGGTACATACACACAATATACACACACACACGCACACACAAACATCGTCACCCACATGAGACTGTGGAACATACAAAACCTCTCTCTTTTTGATTTTTTCCTCTCCTCCTTTCTGTCGTTAGGGAGCATCATCAGTTTGTGCTGCTGTGTATGAAGCTTCTGTCCATCCATCTGTCTCTGGCCCACGCAGGAGGAACCGGGGCCACAGTGCTCGGAGCTCAGGGGAGACCCATCCGCAACCTGCTCTTCAGACTCATCGACTCCGACGTGCCCGAGGCGCTACAGCAGGTTCGCCACCCACTTCTCCACCTTCTCATTTTACTTTATTTCCAGCACTTATGTGGAGGATTTCTCTGTAATTAGTAGCTCTTTAAACTCTCTGAATAAATTATCTATCAGTTAGTGTCTACTGTAAGGAATAAAACACTTTGTGAGGCTGCGGTCTGTGAAACGCTGTGTTTTAGTTTCTTTAGGGAAAAAATTGGCCCCGTGTTTATTTACCTCCCGTGTAGCCTTTTTGGAATAATTGCGAGTCAGAGTCTCGAGTCAGAGTCTGAAAAGGAATGAATCAGTGTCTCAAATCAGAATCCTGAAGCAGACTCAAATCAGAATCGTTAATCAAAGTCACGGAACTCATGAATCAGAGTCTCAAATCAGAATCTTGAATCAGAGTCATAGAAGCCATGAATCAGAGTCCCAGATAAGAATCCTGAATCAGTCATGAAAGTTATGAATCAGTCTCAAATCAGAATCCTGAATCAGAGTTTCAAATCCGAAGTACCGTATCTGAGTCTTGAGTCAGAGTCCCGAATCGTAGTCATGAATAAGAGTCATGAGGCAGTGGAACCAAGTGGTTTTGCGGACGTACCACAGCATAATTTTAAATGAATAAAATAATATGATGTGCCGGTCCAGGGTTCGAGTCCTGCCGGGGCCATGTGTGTGCAGAGTTTGCATGTTCTCCCTGTGCTGCGGTGGTTTCCTCCGGGTAATCTGGTTTCCTCCCCCAGTCCAAAGACATGCATGGTAGGCTGTCCGTAGTGTATGAATGGGTGTGTGAGTGTGTATGTGATTGTACCATGCGATGGACTGGCACCCTGTCCATGGTGTACCCCGCCTTGTGCCCCATGCTCCCTGGGATAGGCTCCAGGTTCCCCGCGACCCTGAAAAGGATAAGCGGTAGAAGATGGATGGATGGATGGTGTCGTTCTTTAATAAGCACAAAATAATTATAATTGTCAGCTGAGTACTGATAAATTCATACACCAATCAGAAACCAGAAGTGATCGTTTAAATTTTTATTAAATTGTGATCATATTAATTGTCATCTGTAATTGTATTAAGTTGTGCACATATATTGTAAGTAAGGAATAAAACAATCTGTGTGGTGCTGTGTTAGGAATCTAATCAGTGACAGGGTACTGTGATGAACGAGAATTACCGTTACAGCTCGAAATTCTGAAGTGTTTTATTCCTCTTTCACCACAGCAGTAAAACATTTTCGGACATGATGTACCTCACCACTTGCTTGTTGATTATTTTCCTGGACAACACTAAGTGTTTTATTCTGTAGTATAACTATGGAGGCTTAATGAGTCTCATTTATCTCATCATCTTTTTGATACTTCCAGCAGGTTTGGATGAATTCTTTACTTATTTTTGTGTGTGTGTTTGTGTAGGCGGTGATGAGCACACTGTCGATTGGAGCGTCTCTCTTGCTGCCTCCTCTCAGGGAGAGAACTGAACTGCTGCACTCACTGCTACCTCAGGGCCCGGAGAGCTGGGAGAGTCTCTCTAAAGGACAGGTACACACACACACACACACACACACACACACGTATGTTAAAAGCTTGTGTCCATCTGCCTGCATCATTATATTGTGTGTTTTTGTCCATCTCAGTAATTTAGAATGTCAGGTTTTCACTCCTGAAAGTGTTTTTGCTTCTCATTCATGTGTATCTGTCTGTCATCACATGTTGTTGCAGGAATTACCTCAAAAATCTTTATCAGAATTTTTTATCATAGTCATTAGAGATAAGAATCAGTCTCAAAATAGAGGTTCGAACTAGAATCATCAATCGGAATAATGAGAGACATGAGTCTCAATTTGTCACAAATCAGAGACATGAATCAGAGTCTTGGATCAAAATTATGAATCAGAGTCTTTAGAGACATGAATCAGTGTCTCAGATCAGAATCATGAATCAGAGTCATGAGAGTCATGAATCAGTGTCTCAGATCAGAGTCCTGAGTCATGAATTATAGTATCGAACTAGAGTCAGAAAAGGTCCACATCAGAAGCAGTGAATCTAAGTGTTTACGTGTCCAAATCTTAATCTAAACGATACATCCAAATAGTGTATCTTCTCTCGTCCTCAGCGTCTGCAGTTGGACATGGTGCTGAACAGTCTCCAGGAGCAGAGCCATGTAGCTTCCCTGCTGGGTTACAGCTCTCCAGGGGAACTCAGTGCCACCCTACCCCAGCCTGCCTCACCCGAGCGGCCTGTGGCCCCCGCTACCTCTAGCACAGAGCCTCAGGATCATCTGCACCTGGCTGAAGTGCTGCTCAAGACCCTCCTGCTGAGCATAGGCTTCTACACGGTCAGTGAGGAACCGACGCACAGTGGCAGTTTGAATTAATTAATTTTAACCTGTTTATTGTTGCGGTCTCATTTAGGAGCGTGCCTTCGGCGAGCTGGAGAAAAACAGCGACAAGCAGCACTCCAGTCCAGCTCAGAAACAGACCAAAGCTCCGTCTCACTTCCACCACCTGCTGTCAGCGCTGCATAAACATCTGCTGGCTCACTGCTACATCTCCACCAACACTGAGGTGCTCGTCCTGCTGACTTTATTATCAAGCTGGCACTTGGGTTTTATAGAGTGTTGGATTTGAAGGTAAAACTGGCACGTTTTCTAACCTGCATGTGTGTAGGATGATGGCAGCGTGACGTTGCTTCACAAGCACCTGTGTCTGCTGTTACCCTACGCCGCCGAGACGTTTGGGAGGTCCACCGTCCTTCTGTCGGAGAGCTCACTGGACAAGAGCGTCATCAATAAACTACATAGTAAGAAGGACGTGTATAAAATTGAAATGGACAGAGTGAAAGTTTAAAACACATTTGAACACATTTTATTAAGTTCTTAACACTCATATTTATTGTTATTTACAATTGTATTTAATTGTGCTGAAACTGGAGACTCCTTCCAGCATTTCCTTACTTGAAGGAAATTTCACCACATCAACTATTATGCACATTTTTGTTATTTTTTTTATATCAGTTTATTATACATTCTGGAAATTGTCTAAAAAATATTATTTGTGTGTGTGTGTGTGTGTGTGTTTAGCGGTGTTGTATGGCTCTGTAGCAGGCAGTCTCCTGTGTCAGGTGATCTATTCTCTGCTTCTGCTGCCCCTGGGCGTGGTCAGGCCTCTCCTCCCTCACCTGATGTCTCTGCTCGAACATCTGAACGAGCTGAACATTCACCTGCCTGACACACACCTGCAGGAGGAGCTAGAGTTGCAGGGGGTGAACACGTCTCCTGGTAAACACACGCTTTTTAAAATTTTTTTGATCATAGAATTTTTATTGAAAATTTACATTTTACATAACACCCCACCCAACAACCCCAACAAACAACCACAGCCAAAACCAAAAGAAAGGGGGAAACAAAAAACAATAAACAAACAACCAGAGAGAGAAAAAAAACAACAACAAACACGAAAAACTAACAAACACAAAACAAACAAACATAAAAACCCAAAACAACAACAACAAAATAAAAAGTGGGTAAGATGATCAGGAATTACTCTCTACCTCTCCTCAATCCACCTCCAGGGTGCGTACATCATTGAAGTAGGTAATAAATTGTGCCCATTTTCCCCAAAAATGATTCACCCCTGCCTCTGATGTTATACTTGATTTTTTCCAAGTTTTAAAAAGAAGATTAAATCTTTACGCCAGACTGATATAGAGTGGGGTTGTGGAGAGGTCCAAGACAACAGTATTCTGCGCCGAGCAAGTAACGATGCAAAGGCCACAACTTCTTTGTGGTTCAGAGGTTGACGCTGAGATGGAACACCAAAGATGGCAATTAAAGGACAGACATCTAATTTGATTTTAAGAACGTCGGACATAGTTTTGAAGAAAAATTTCCAAAAGTTCTGCAATTTGGGACAGAGTGCAAACATATGACTGAGGTTACAGGGCGACAGTTTGCATTTTTCACACGTCAGGGACATTGGGATATATTTTAGATAGTTTACTCCTAGAGAGGTGAGCTCTATGGAGCACTTTAAATTGTACGAATCTAAGTCTAGCACAGGACATGGTGGTACGTATATTATCTAATGCTCTGCCCCAGTAATCATCCTCAAGCTCCAGGCCCAATTCCTCTTCCCAAGCACTAATGGTTTTGATATTGTAAGAATCGTCCCGTGACCAGATCGTTTCATATATCTGTGAAACAATGCCACCCTTATTAGGATTCAGCTTGAAACCCTCTTCCCATGCAGACTTTGTAGGTAAGGAGGGAAAACCAGCGAATAGGGAGGAGACACAATGCCTAACTTGAAAGAAACAGAATAGGTGAGACGGAGGCAGGCTGAATGACGAGGATAATTCAGAAAAGTTTGCAAACACATTATTATTGAAAAGATCCTCAAAATATTCCAGACCCTTCTTTTCCCAGAAGTAAAGAGTAAGAGATTGAATCAGTTTGATTGGTAAGAAGAAAATCATCTATATATTTGCAAAACGCTGAATCGGATAGAAGTAGAGAATTAAGCCTCCATGGTGGATGAAAGGCGCGATGTGAAGGTAGAAGAATGTCAAGCCCGAGAGGAGCGTGGTCTGAAATAATGATTGTTAGATATTCAGAGTTTGCAACCCGAGAAATTTGAGAGTCATTAATAAAAAAGTAATCAATGCGAGAAAAAGATTTATGTATGTGAGAAAAAAAAGAATATTTCCTCATTGTGGGGTTAAAATACCTCCACAGATCAATGTAACCATTCTGAACCATAAACTCAGAGAACACCTTCGCCATTGCAGTGGGAGCCATTGCCGCAGCGCTAGATGTGTGTTCAAAGCAGGGATTTTTGATAACAAATTCTGAGCAAAAGGAGCATTATCAAAATTTGGGGCATATCATTCACCTAAACTACTGGCAATTTTTAAATTTTCCCTTCCACAATCACATATCTACCATTTACATCCGAAATAACGTTATCCAAAGAAAAGGTCATAGTCTTATTTATCAAAATAGAAACTCCCCTTGACTTGGAATCACCCCACCCCACCCCACTACCCCCTGACCATCAATTATCTTCTCTCCATTCCCAAACAATAGAGGCAGAGCCCTACAACACTGGAACATCCGATACTTGTGAACCGTACCTATTCTTGTTTTGTGAAGTCACTCCCGAGCAAAAAAAAACATAACACAGTCATTATGTATAAAAGGCAACCTGTAGATTTACATGGAAACTGATATAGTTGTCGACACCCGCATAGTTTTACAGTCTCATTACAGGTTTTAATAAATCGATTAACTGTCATGTAGACAGATTAAGATGGAGGATACCATTAAACCATCGTTGCGCATTTTGGGGACAGTCGAATTGTAGCGTCTCATCACAGAGGTCTATCCGAAAGCGAGCAGGGTATCTGAGAGAAGACGTTTCTCTCACGCAAGCTGTTTCTCACCGCAGTGAAGGCTGCCCTCCTCTTAGCGATGCTGGAGCTGAAGTCAGGAAAGATGAAGACCTTACGGCGCTGATGGAAAAGTTGATTCCAATTCCCGCGTCAAACAACTTTTTCTCTGTCATGAAAGTAGTGAAACCGCACAATCATCACTCTGTACCTCTGATTCTCTCGCTGCTCCAGCAATGGAGCGGTCAGAAAGATTTCTGATCCGACCACATCATGCTCAGCCGGAATTCAACCAAACACACGCTTTTCATGTCACCTTGCATATTAGCATATCTAATCTAGTCTTTATGCCATCATTGTTGTTTTGTTTTGTTACTCAGATCAGATTATTTTGACCCAGATCTGTCATTAGTGTGAAAACTCTCATGGCTAAGAAGACCCGCTAGCTGTTAGATGTTTGTAACTGTTCCACTTATCCCTCATCCAGATGTATCGGAGGTGGCCGATCCTGCCCCTGAATCGGAAACTCAGCATGACTGGACGTGGCTTCTGGACCTGGAGAGAGCCGTGGCTTTGGCGATTGGTCGATGTCTGGGAGGAATGCTGCAAGGACCGCCCGCCTCGGCCCAGGAGAAGACGGCCGAGTTTTGGCTGAGTAACCCACTCCTGAGGAACGGCCTGGAGATGGATTTCGAACAGCTGGGTAACACCGTGGCACATAATTTAATTCCTTGATTAAAAATGGCGCTAAACTGTAAAAATGATTCAATTGTTTAAAAATTGCGCCTTTCCTTTCCTGTCTAAATGTTGATGTAGTGTCTCTTTAAAACAAAAAGTGTATGGTTGAAGGTGTATGGTTGCTTCCTGCTTGGTTGGAATGAAAACCTGCACCCACACCAGCCCTTTCCGGATAAGATTGCCCACCCCTGAATTAGAGTATCAAGCCGGAGTCACAAAGGTCCATCTAAGTGTTCGTGTCCAAATCTTGTTTGTACCAAGTCTAAATGGTACACTGGAACAGTCTATCTGCTCTCATCCCAGGTGTCTGTGATTTTTTTATTTTTTATGTAGAAACTCCAAGTCTTAAAATCTAAATGGAAAAATGAAGGATCTGCCTCAAAAAAATTGTTACTAATATACAATTATAAACGAACAGGGGGTTCGAATTCGGTGTTTGATGGAGTAAGATGCAAGGTTGAGTCTCCTGCTGATTTCGATTAAAATTGTAATTAATTAGCACTTTTTTTTTTGGTCATATTATATATTTGACTTATTCTACTTCGTTTCCTTATTTGTATTTTTAACTCGGTGGTTCATTAAAATGTCTGAGAAGAACTTTAAAACCGGTGGTAGCATTCAGACAAAACTGATGCCTAGAGAGCATGCTGCGAGCGCGTCTCCTTCTCCCCGTGAACCCGCAGCCACGTCTCCTTCTTCCCGTGAACCCGCAGCCGCACCTCCTTCACCCCGTGAACGCGCAGCCGCACCTCCTTCTCCCCGTGAACCCGCAGCCGCACCTCCTTCTTCCCATAAACCCGCTGCATCCGCATCCCCAAGCGGTGACCCTAACCTCACCGCATTCAGGCTTGAGTTGCTGGTTTTACTGAGGAAGGACATCGCCGATTTTAGGAAGGAGTTCCGGGAGCATCAGAAGCACCAGGAGAATCACCAGAAGACTCTTCCGAAGACTCGCAGGGATGCGCTGTCTACTATCCAGCATGACCTGCAGGTCATGAAAACACAGCCGGTTAATGATAAAGTCGATAAATGTGAGGATTTGGAGTCGAGGTTACGGCGCAATAACGTTAGGATAGTCTGAGTTCCAGAGAGCGCTGACACCTGTACAGCCGCTGCTGTAGCGGCCTTGTTAAAAGAGGCGTTTGGTCTGGAGGTGGAGCCGGTTTTAGACCAGTCCCACCGAACCCTTCAGCTGAAGCCGAAGCCTGGTGAACGACCACGGGCTATTGTGTGCAGATTCTATTATCACAGTGACTGTGTTGATATTTTTCACTGTGCGAGAGAGCGCCAGCAGATTAAAGTGAGGGATCTAACCATCTCCGTTTTTCCTGACTGCACAGTCCAGGCAGCTCGGGCCCGGGCCGCGTTTAATGAGGTTCGGTAAGCGCCAACGTGGTATTGGTGTAGTAATGTGTTGCAAATTCAGCCGCGTAACATATAACGGTGTAAAGAAGGACTTTATTTCAGCGGAGGAAGCAGGAGACTACGTTAAACTCTTAATACCGGGGTGAACTGCATCACCTTCACAGTGTAGCGTTCTTTCTTTCTTTATTTATTTATTTGTTTTATTTTTGACTTTATCCTTTATTTGCACTCGGCCTTCCAGCTCTACAGAATTTGAATTCTTATTGAAGATATTGTCGGTGCATTACTTCGTCTACAATTTGTGGACTCACTCCTCTTAAATCTTTCTGTATTAATGTGCTTCTCTGTTTTGATGCTCTGACTGGGTTAGAGTTTATTTCATTTTATTAGTTATTTCCTTTTTATTATTATTATTATTATTTTTAATATGCTACACTGTGTAATATTATTAGTTATAAGTCTTTAAAAGGTAAGGACATTACATTTGTCAAAGTGCGCAGACTTTTTACTAGATTTGAAGTCAGTAGGGGGCTTTTCTCTTACTTGGATTTTTTTTTGTTTAGATAATTTTGTTTACTTTACTCTAGGTCCACTTTGTGGACAACCCTAGGTGTGAAACACTGTTGTCTCCCTCACATGAAAATGAATCACATGAAAATGAATTACATGTAAATGAATCACATGCATGAATATGAATCACATGAAAACGAATCATATGTAAATGAATCATATGAAAATTAATAAATAAACAAAGGCCAAAAAAAACAACAAACAGTAGTTTTGGTTTTAAAATCTGATTAAATTTAGAATTGAATTTTGTATCAATGTGACAGAAAAGGTCAGATTTGGGGTCATATTTACATTTACATTTATTAATTTAACAGATGCTTTTATCCAAAGCGACTTACAAATGAGAAAATACAAGCAAAGCGATATATCAAGCAGAGAATAATACAAGTACTGTTACCATGCAAGATCCATTAATTGAGTTCCAGAAGAAGCAAAGTGCGCAGAGTAGAGGTGTAAGAGCAATTTTTATTTATGTATTTATTTATTTATTTAATTATTTGTTTGTTATGAGTTGGTTAGGTGTTCACGGAAGAGGTTGGTCTTTAGCTGTTTTTTGAAGATGGTGACAGATTCTGTTGACAGCTAGTTTGAACAGTTAGTTTGAATGTTCTTGAAAGGGACCTTGAGCCACGCTGAGTAGGCTCTACTAAGCGACGGTCGCTAATCGATCGCAGATTGCGTGAGGGAACGTAGGCCTTCAGGAGAGAGTTGAGGTAGGAGTGGTCTTGTAGGTGAGCATCAAGGCCTTGAATTTGATGCGGGCGGATTTGAGGTCAGATTTGAGGTCAGATTGCTTGGTTGATGAACAGTGGACGTAACGGTTTGAAGAAACATACAGGATTGAGGAAATGGAAAAAATTAAACAAATATTAGAATTTCTTTTTCTCCTCTCACTCTTTCCTGCAGACTCGGCCACGAGCCGTCTGACGGAGGCGGTGCTGCTCGGCTGCGGAGATGCCAGGCTGGCCGACCTTCATCTCTCCGAAGAGACTGCCACGCTGCTGGATCTGGCACTCGGTTCCTCACGAGAACCTTCCAGCGGCCTCTGGAGGAAGATGAAGGAGTACGCGGTCAGCAGAGGTGAGGACTGACTTACAGGAAATGCTTCAGCAGGAATCCACAGCAATTTGTCATTACCATACTTTTTTTTTTTTTATACATTTCTGGTTACATTTATTGTTCTCCATGGAACAAGTTCTCGTTTAGGCTATAGAAGCTTTCAGCAGTGAGGGAACGCTTCTGGAAAACTTGTCAGCTGTACAAATCAGTGTGAATGGTGTGTGTGTGTGTGTGTGTGTGTGTGCAGACTGGGATGGCAGTGGTGCAGTAGGAGACGGTTTGTTGGAGACGGCGTGTCGCTGCAGTCTCGCTGCACTGCTCAAACACACCGGTCTGCAGGACGAGGCGTACTGGCAGGACAAGTGAGTCTTGCTTCTCATCACACACACACACACACACACACACACTCTCTCTACATAAACAGTCATTTTGTGTGTGTGTGTGTGTGTGTGTGTGTATAAAACGTCAGGTACGAGCCATGTGAGATGCTGATGGAGATCTATGAGGTGGTGTATAAGATCCGCAGCACTCTTCTGTCTCATAAAGAGAACACAGGACACACAGCGAACACACAACCAGCCACGCTAACTAAACAGGTAAACACACTAGACAGGTAAACACACTTCACACACTCCTACACCTGTCTAGAAAAATGATTCGACGTGATTGTAACGCATCCTAGACTCTGGCAGCTGTAAAAAGTTTGATGTATGTGTTTAATAATTTAAAAAAAAATCTGCGTCAGGGTTCGAGTGACACACACAGCCCCGAGGAGGACACACACGAGGGCAGCAGCTCCGAGGAGCAAGCAGCGAGAGAGATCACACACACCGCCGAACACAACCAAGACGACCCGGCCGAGGACGAGACGCCCAGCATCAGTATGTACCTGCCGGGTAAACACACTGTTTTCTGTGTTCTCTCTCACTCACACACACACACACGCTCACACACGTGCACACACACACTAACACACACACGTGCTCACACATAGACAGTCAGACAGACAGAAACGCATACATTACACATATTGCATATATCTGTAGTGTGCGTGTATCTGTGTGTTTGTGTGTGTGTGTATCTGTGTGTTTGTGTGTGTGTGTATCTGTGTGTTTGTGTGTGTGTCTTTATGTTTGAGAACTTGTGTATCTGTGTGTGTATATCTTTGTGTTTGCGTGTGTATCATTGTGTGCATATCTGTGTTGTGTGTGTGTGTCTTTGTAGTCAGACATGGTTCAAGAATCATATGAATGAATAATGAATGCCATTGAAGTGTGTGTGTGTGTGTGTGTGTGTGTTTACACCCAGCAGAGGTGCTGCAGTGTTTCTTGGCCACACGGGAAGCCATGCAGCTGCAGCAGAATGAGACGGTGTACGAGTCATCAGGCACCAGCACTCTGCCCAGTACGTCGGAGAGCCCGGCCACCCCAGACAGAGACACGCCCACCTGTGTGCCCTTCACCTCCGTCTGCCAGCTGCTCATCAAACGCTGCCTCTTCCTGCTGCTGGGGGTCCGACCCGCCTGGCACGATCACAGTCAACACACAAACAACACAGCTGCCAGGTGTGCATGTGTGTGTGTGTTGTTTGTTATCTGTTCAGGAGATTACTCAGTTTCCATGGAAACGACTCGTTTCCTCATCTGAGAAGCCGCCATCTTGTAATTCCGACATGACACTAATGTACTAATACGATCCAGTGTGTTACAAATCAGTAGAAGATGGACGTATGTGCCTGTGTAAAGATTGAGTTCTTGTCTGTCTCTACAGGAAGTCTGTATACTTGTCTGAAGGGGAAAGCGTGAGGGTGGAATTCTTTAATCCTTACGGCTACAGGAAGTCGAGTGAGAGAGAGGTATGTATATATATATAATATAATGTAATATATGTTTATATACAGTATATGTGTGACATATATCCTTCCAGCATACGACTGATCCACAGACTTCGTGGTAAATCTGCTAGTTTCTGTGATCAGTCTAGATGTCTTTGGTCTAGGTCTAGGACGTCTTGGTTTATTTTATTTGTTTTGTTCTTTCTAGACTACGGATTATTCCAGAAGCTGCTCAGGATCTGTAAAGAGTAAGATGGGTAAGTCACATGGTACAGAAATGTATTTTTTTCTTCTTTTTTTATGTTATGTTAAATGGTCATGGTCATTGTACCATGTACAATGTAGATCGGAAAATTCTTCGAAAGAGTGAAAAGGAAAATCTGAAAATGATATTGTGGACAAAAATAAAAGATTTGGCCTTAGATGTAGTTATATGGTTATGGTTATCGTTGTATTGTCTTACGTGTGTGTGTGTGTGTGTGTGTGTGTGTGCGTGTGCGCAGGGCTGCCACTTTGCTCTCTGGGCATCATGAAGGATGCATGGGAGAGACTGAGGCAGTGTATCAGTCCTGACACGACGCTCAGTTCTGCGGCTGTCAGCTCACCCATGATTGACCAGGTCTCTCTCTCTCTCTCTCTCTCTCTCTCTCTCTCTCTCACACACACACACATACACTAACACACTTCATTTTATTCTTATTAATATTTAATATTTTTTAAATTCATGTCATCTCATCGTCTTCATCATCGATCTGAAAAAGGCCCTCAAAGACGCTCAAAGATGCGAAAATAACTGTTGTTCTAAAATGTTTAATAACTTTTGAAATGCTAATGTTACACTAATATTATGCATCGTACATAAATGCAAATTGGGATGAAAAAAAATCCCATAATAGTGGGATATATACTACTGTATGTTTAATAATTTAGTTTTTTAAAGGCAGGATTTAAGGAGGTGTGTGATGTTAAAGTGCGATTTCTAGTCTGGAGAATATGTTCCTGTTGAACGAAGACTGTTATATGAAAGAGAATAACGTCCTCCATCTTCCTGCTTCCTGCAGGTGTTTCACTTCGTGTGTGGGAGTCTGGTGAGGACGTCAGCGTTGGTGGAGCGCGAGGTGTGTGTTCAGGCCGATCCTAAAGCCATCACTCTGGCCATGGCCCAGCAGCAGCACAGAGCTGAGGTCAGCTTTACGAGATTTCGTCCCTCGTCACTGTCACCTCTGGATTCTTCGTTAAAGATCTAAATTTCTACAAAGATATTTGGTTTTGAATAATATCTAATCTCCGTGCAGGTCCGAGTCGAGGCTTTGCGTCAGATCTCTTCTTTCCTGGCTGAAATGGTGGAGAAGACTAATGGCTCTGCAGCGCCCCCACGCTTCCCAGGCCTTCTGCAGTCAGTGCAGCTGCACTTCCTTTCGGGCTGCTTTGGTCTTGGGGCTCCGGTTGCAGGCAGTCCAGCGACGCCCAGTGACACAATATATCACTACACAGTAAGAAAACGAGCCAATCACAGATCTGTTATCAATGAAAGTGCACACCTTGCACTGGTAGTCATTTAAGCACTGTGTGTGTGTGTGTGTGTGTAGGTTGGCACTCAGTCGGCCTCTATGAGCGTCCAGAGAGAGCTCCAGGCCGCAGCACACACTCTCTACCAGCAGGTGGTGCGTGTGCTCAGGCAGAAAGTATCTGTGGAGAAAAAGCAGAAAGGTAAACCAAAACAAACAAAAAAAATGTTAAACTGTATTTCACCACAGTAAAACATGTACAACGTGTCGTTTTTTTTTCAATAAATTTAAAATGATATAAAAATCATTGACTCAGTTCTGTGGTATAAGAGGAATAAAACGCCTTGTGGTGGTAACGGTAACTCATCACATAAGTGTTTTATTTCTTACCTTTAGGTTCTTGTCAGCAGCTGCTTCTGGCCGCCGTATTTGCTCTGAATTTCCGCTATGAGCCTGAGGATCTAGTGCTGCTGGTCCGCGGCGGCCTGCTGGAACTGCTTTCCGCTCTCACCCAGAACGCCTGCGTGTTAGTGAACCATCGCTGGCTCGCCTCCTCCGTCTCGGCCACCGCACTGATGAGCGGCGCCGTGAGACTCGCATCAGCACGCCTGCTCCAGAGTCTTGTGATAGCAGCCAGGTAACACACACACACACACATCACAGAGACTGTGGAGAAGTAAAGTGATTGATCTGATGTCTGAATTCTTCATAATTAGGCCTGTTTTATTTAATGAACTGTAATTAACTGTAATGTATATAATGTGTGTTTATGCGTGTGTAAAAAAACCAAAACCCAGCTCGTGTGAGGGGTCTTTGCCGCTGGACGTGTCTCAGGCTTTGATGGATGTGATGTGTGAGCAGCTGCAGGGGCTCTTACACAACTACCACCACCAGCAGCAGCAGCAGGAGGTGCTGGAGAACCTCACACAGTGTGAACTAGAACACGACCCCGCCAATACAAGAGCCAAGCAAGAGAGTGAGTCAAAAACATTTAATACCCTACCTCTAAACCCTACTCCTAACTTTAATACCCTGCACACTACACTACACTACACACTACTCCTAACTTTAATACCCTGCACACTACACTACACTACACACTACTCCTAACTTTAATACCCTGCACACTACACTTACACACTACTCCTAACTTTAATATCCTGCACACTACACTACACTACACACTACTCCTAACTTTAATACCCTGCACACTACACTACACTACACACTACTCCTAACTTTAATACCCTGCACACTACACTACACTACACACTACTCCTAACTTTAATACCCTGCACACTACACTACACTACACACTACTCCTAACTTTAATACCCTGCACACTACACTACACTACACACTACTCCTAACTTTAATACCCTGCACACTACACTTACACACTACTCCTAACTTTAATATCCTGCACACTACACCTACACACTACTCCTAACTTTAATATCCTGCACACTACTCCTAACTTTAATACCCTACACACTACACCTACACACTACTCCTAACACAATAACTACACACTACTCCTAACTTTAATATCTCATATACACCTACACTACTATCTTACTTTAACATCACTACATCTCTTACTTTAATATATCTACTCTATTTCAATACCCAACTATACCTACACATCTACAAACTCCTCACTTTAATATCCTGCACACTTCTCTAACTTTAATACACTACACTCCCTACTTTACTTAATATCCTGCACACTACTCCTAACTTTAATACCCTGCACACTACACCTACACACTACTCCTAACTTTAATACCCTACACACTACTCCTAACTTTAATATCCTACACACTACTCCTAACTTTAATATCCTGCACACTACACCTACACACTACTCCTCACTTTAATATCCTGCACACTACTCCTAACTTTAATACCCTGCACACTACACCTACACACTACTCCTAACTTTAATACCCTGCACACTACACCTACACACTACACCTAACTTTAATACCCTGCACACTACATCTAACTTTAATACACTGCACACTACACCTACACACTACTCCTAACTTTAATATCCTGCACACTACACCTACACACTACTCCTAACTTTAATATCCTGCACACTACACCTACACACTACTCCTAACTTTAATACCCTGCACACTACACCTACACACTACTCCTAACTTTAATATCCTGCACACTACACCTAACTTTAATACCCTGCACACTACACCTACACACTACTCCTAACTTTAATACCCTGCACACTACACCTACACACTACTCCTAACTTTAATACCCTGAACACTACCCCTAGACCCTACCCCTAACTTTATTACCCTGAACACTAGCCCTACACCCTACCCCTAACTTTATTACCCTGAACACTATCCCTACACCCTACCCCTAACTTTATTACCCTGAACACTACCCCTACACCCTACCCCTAACTTTATTACCCTGCACCACACCCCAACCTTAACCACCCTTCACGCGACCCACCCCTAATCTCAATACCTTAGGCATAAATTACCACTACACCATACCTTTACATGATACACACCACTGTCATTAACGAAGTAGTGTGTGTGTCTGTGTGTGTGTGTCTGTGTGCGTGTGATGCTGCAGTAGGATCAGAGGCATCGTGCAGTAACAAAGTCATGGAGTCGCAGCTCGCAGACTTTCTAGTCTTCCTCAGACGCGTGCTCTCGCCATCAGTGACCAAACGAGTTTCATCGTTCTCCAGGTGGATCGACCCTCTGATGACCATCATCTCCTGCCACAGCAGCTCAGGTAGTATCAGGGGGAAAAACAACAACAACAAAAACATTATTTTCTAATTTAACAATTCATTTACATTTGAATTTTAATCCTAACGTGCATGTCTTCCAGGTAATCCTCGCTTCCATAATCTCCGTACCAAGCTGTTGGCGTTCCACATCCTCGAAGCGTTACTTCCAGCCTGTGCAGATTCACTGCAGATGAAACAGGTGAGAAAAGCTACAAAATCAAACCCTTAGTCACGTCTGGTTTGATTTTTAATGCTGTTTTGTGCTTCTTCTTTTTTTTATGCAGATAGTCGATCAGCTGTTTGGTCTTTTATCCATGTACATGTGGGAGGAGCCTCTGGCCTCAGGACGAAATCTGGAAAGCAGGAATCTAGACAAAGCACCGGCGAGCTTAAAAAAGGTACAAGCGTGTTTTAGAAGATTTCTGATCACTAGAGGGTGCTCTATGCAGCTATTATTAATATTTTATTAAACTATTTTTAATGAATATGTTTCTCTGGCCACTATGTAACAGCAGGCATGACTGTACTCACTGCTTCGTTGTACTCTGCTTGTATTTCAGGAGAGCGGCGCAGAGGACGAGTGCATTCCCATCGGCGATTTCTCCTTCGACCCTCACAAGCTTCTCTGCTGTTCTCTGGAGAGTGGGAACGTCCTCTCACACGGTTCCGGAGGCAAAGGTTACGGCCTCGCCACCACCGCCATCACCTCCGGCTGCTTCACCTGGAAGGTACGACTACACAACCCTGCTACGACTACACAGGACGCTGCTAATAAAGCTGCAATTTCACATTGGATTCACGTTTATTATCATATTTTTAAAATACCCCAGTTTTTATGCCGGTCGTATCATTTTATTTTGTTGTATTTATCTGCCACACCTTAAAGGCCGGTCTGTGAAAATATTGTCTGATATTACACCGGTCTGTGGCGGAAAAAAGGTTGGGGACCGCTGGTGTATAGTATAGCTAATGAATCAAATGAAATCGTATCCTTCTGAATTAATCCTTCCCACCCAGTTCTACATCACGAAAGAGAACCGAGGGAACGAGGGTACGTGTATCGGAGTGGCGCGCTGGCCCATCCGTGACTACAACCACCGCAGCACCACGGACATGTGGCTGTACCGTGCCTACAGTGGCAGCCTGTACCACGGGGGTGAGCTGGGTCGCGCACTGCCTTCCTTCACCCAGGGAGACACCATCACCTGCATCCTGGACATGGAGGCCCGGACCATCTCCTTCGCCAAAAACAACCGGGTCAGAACTTGAACAAATGAGAAGTGAACCGAGGGGGCAGAGCTATGCTTCTTTTCCCCCGCCCACTTTATGTGGTTATTATACTCCTTTTAAGTAGACAGCTATTGCTGGTTATAGCGTATTAGCCGGGTGCTACATGTGAAACCATGGCAACCCGAAACCAGTAAAGTAAAGACGGCCACTAGTATGGAGTGAAAAATCACCACCTGAGTAAATGCACCACTTGTGCCCAGTTATAACGACTATATTTGAACGTAATTACTGGTTATTGTCTGGCTAACGTCAGGGTTGAATTGATTTTATTGTGTGTGTTAATTGGGAGACTCTTTCCACATATGATTCTTGCTGACTCTTTGGCACACAGGAACCCAAGCTGGCATTTGAGGGCGTGGACGCTACGGAGCTTTACCCCTGTGTGCTCTTCTACAGCAGTAATCCAGGAGAGAAGGTGTGTACACCACCACCACCATCATCACCATCACGCAGTGTAAAAACTCTCAGCAGACATCCGAATGTTTCTGTTAGCTTTACTGAAGATATTATATTGGAATACGTTGTAGTTATTTCATATACACTACCGGTCAAAAGTTTAGACACATTCATTCTTTTTTTATTTATTTCTCCACATTTTAAAATAATAATAAAGTCATAAATAACACAAATGGAATTATGTCGTGATCAAAAATATCCAAAATAAATCAAAATAATTGTAGTATTTTAGCATCTTCAAAGTAGATGATCTTTTTGCCGAGAATTCCCAGAAATGTATTCTTGGCATTTTCTCAACTTCTTCTCAACTGGTTCTTGAGGAATTCAAGTTCCCACGCCAGACACCAGACACTTATCGGCTGCTTTTTGGAATATTTCCCTCCAAGTCATCCGTTGAAAATTTTTTGTAAATAAAATGTTCGTTTTGTAATTAAAGAAACAAATACATCGGCACGATTATTAATAAAATCATTAATAATATTTTTTTCTATGACACTGATTTAAAAAATTTTATCATACACCTTCAGATCAAAAGGTTTTTAACAACATGAGAAACGTTTTTCCGCAAACTTTTGCCCGGTAGTGTATAGCCTTCTTTTTTTTAATTTAATTTAAATTATATCTGTCCAGATAATCCTCCTAAATTTAACATTACCCTTTCTATAGTAACAGCTCGTTCTCTGGGACTGCAAGGAATAAAGGTGGTTTGAATGTATTCTCTGACTCTCTGAAATGGTTTCCATCTGCAGGTGGCGCTGTGTGACCTGCAGATGCGCGGCGTGCCCAGTGACCTTTTGCCCGGCGACCCCCTGTGCTGCCCACGCGTGGCCGTGCTCCTGGAGGCCACGGTTCAGCTCCTGAGGCGACTACATCACGCCGAGGCCTGGACTCCACACATCAACCAGTACATGAGCCGACGCCTGGAGCTCATCAGCGTCGTAATGAGGGAGGGAACGCAACACACGCAGGGTGCGTTCCGACACTGTCAGACACTATCAGACATTATCAGACACTGATATTGCCAATCGTTTGCCGTTAACGTCCAAGTTTCACCGTTAAATATCGACTTTAACGCTTTTAAATATTAATATTTGTAATCGGTGTCGGCTCTCTATCGCTAACCACGAAAAACTCCAAAATGGATCGATAGGCGAATACAGTATTTTATCCTCCGCTAGGACTGAAAAGATTTTTCCAGATTCAATTCCATCGTGTTTTTTTTGCCCAGGAGGTGGCGGTAAGGAGCAGGCTGAAGGTGGGGAGGAAGCGGAGCGGGAGTGGAAGGTGAGGAGCCCTGACCTGCTGTGTGACGGACAGCTCGGCGTGCTGTGTTCGGACGTGTGGCCCGTACTGGCTCTGATCGGAGGGGTAGACGGCGGCCTGAGGGCAGGAGGGGCGTGTCTGCACAAACCCAGTGGGCGGCGGGCCACCCTGTTAGGGGTAGTGAAGGAGGGCAGCAGCCTCGCTAAACTGCAGTGGGAGGAGACTGATCTGACTGTGAGGTAAGAGTACGTTTACGCCAACGATGTTACAGGAAAATAAACACCCAGGGCGGTCAGAAGACCGCCGGACGTGATTATTTTTAACGAGCATCCACATGTTTACACGGTGAGTGTTTTATTCCTTCTCATTCATTATGTAAAGCGCGTTCCTCTGCATCTTTATTCCTTTCCTTTTTCTGTTGTTTTCTTTCTCTCTTTTAATTTATTTTTATTCCTAATCATATTTTCTTCTTTTCTCCTCTTTTTCTTTCATTTCATTGTCTTTCCACATCCTTTTCTTCCTTTCTGCTCTCCTCCCCTTACTTCCCTTGCATTTCCATTGATCTTTCCTTCCATTCTTCTTTTCCTTTGCTCTCTCTTCTTTCCCCATCTCGGTTTATCCATTTTTTCTTCTCTTCCTTTTCCTTTTCTTTTCATTCTTTCTCCTCCCTCCCTCCCTCCCTCCCTTTCTTTCCTTCCTTTTCTTTTCATCTTCTTTCCTCCCTGTCTTCCCTTTCTTCTTTTCATTTTCCTTTCGTATGCTTGTTCTACCCCTCCTTTTATTCTGATACCCTCTCTTCTCTTTATTCCATTCATTTTTCTTTACCGTCTTTACTTGCATTTTTTCTTTCCCTCCTGTACTTTTCTTCCGATCTCCTCCCTGTCTTCGTTACCCTTCCTTTTCCTGTTATCATCTTTTCTCTCTTTCTACCCCTCCTTTTCTCTTGATTTCCTCTTTTACCATTCTCTTTCCTCTCACCTCTTCTTTCTTCTCCCCTTCTATTCCTGTTGATCCTTTTTTCCTTCCTTTCTATCTCTCCTCTTCCTCTGTTCTCCGCTCTTCCCTCTTTCCTTTGAACTTCTCTCCCCTTTTCCTTTATCCCTCCTTTTTCTCCTCGCCTTTATATTTTTTTTTCCTCTAAATCCCCTAATTTTCTTCGACTTCGGACTCTCCTTGTCCCCCCCTCCACGCCACTTCTCTGATTTTTCCCCTACTTCTTCTCCCTACCATCCTTTCTTCTCTCTCACTTCTCTCTCCATCGTACTCTCACTAACTCAAAGCTTCCTGAATTCTTGGTCACCCAGCGACACTCCACTCTCGTCCCTGGAGCCGTGTGACGTGCCTCAGCTGGACATGTCGCACTGCAGCAGCTTCACCGCCTCCACCATCTTCGATCTCATCCTGCTGACAGGCGTGCTCGAGGAGGCGGAGCCTAAATCCAGAACCAGGGCACGAACACATTCTCGCAAGCAGATCGGGTCAGAGGGCGGAACCAGGAGCGAACTCGAGAAGAAGCTGGACGAGGACATCACGCGCGTCATCATGCTGGAAGAAGAAATCGACACGGAAAGCGACGAGTTCCAAGAATCCATAAAGGTCCCAAAGCCTCCGGGAGAAGCGCAGGAAGGTGTGGCATTCACGGCGCAACAGAAAGAGGATGCGTTCGCCCTGGAGCTGCGTGCCATCCGGGTCTCGTACCTCCTCCTCGGAGCGCTGAAGTCTCTGGCCGTGATTCTGAACTGCGGCAAGTTCACAGACCTGCTTCTGGTGCCCAAAACAGAGCCGGGTGGCGGCGCAGGCGGCCCAGAGCAGTCGAGCATCGAGCTGCGATCCGTGTTACAGTTCTTGGTGCGCAGCATGGTGAAGTGGGCGGTCAGGCCGTGTCCGATAAAACAGCACGTCAACATGTCTGATCTGGAGAGAGCGCAGATTATGATCTTTAAAGGAGCTTTATGCAGACTGCAGGAAGATGGAGACAAGGAGAATAAAGGTACATGACGCACGTTACGCGTTTCTCACAATACATGCTCTCGCTCTAGTTCACAGCACAGTGAGAAGCAGGAAGTGAATCAAACATACCGTGTGTTTTGGGTTAAAGCCGATATAAAATCCATGTCATGATAAATTACATCACGAAAAAATCTCTTTAATTACAAACCGACTGGGAGCAGCTGACCATGTTATGATTTTATACTTAATTTCTGCTTTGTACTTTGTCTCTGTCTCTCTCCCTCCCTCTCTCTCTCTCTGTTACTTTTGTACCCTCTCATTCTCTCTCTCTCTCCTTCTGTACCCTCTATCTCTCTCGCTCCGTCTCTCTCTCCTTCTTCTGTACCCTCTCTCCTTCTTCTGTAACCTCTCTCTCTCTCTCTCCTTCTGTACTCTCTCTTGCTCCCTCTCTCTCCTTCTTCTGTACCCTCTCTCTCTCCTTCTGTACCCTCTCTCTCTCCTTCTGTACCCTCTCTCTCTCCTTCCCTCTCTCTCTCTCCTTCTGTACCCTCTCTCTCTCCTTCTGTACCCTCTTTTTCTTGCTCTCTCTCTCCTTCTTTTGTGCCCTCTATCTGTCACTCTCCCTCTCTCTCTCTCTCTCTCCTTCTGTACCCTATATCTGTCTCTCTCCCTCCCTCTCTCTCTCTCTGTTACTTCTGTACCCTCTCACTCTCCCTCTCTCTCGCTCCGTCTCTCTCTCTCCTTCTTCTGTACCCTCTCTCCTTCTTCTGCTCTTTTTTTTTTTTTTTTTTTTTTTTTTTTTTTTTTTTTTTTTTTTTTTTTTTTTTTTTTTTTTTTTTTTTTTTTTTTTTTTTTTTTTTTTTTTTTTTTTTTTTTTTTTTTTTTTTTTTTTTTTTTTTTTTTTTTTTTTTTTTTTTTTTTTTTTTTTTTTTTTTTTTTTTTTTTTTTTTTTTTTTTTTTTTTTTTTTTTTTTTTTTTTTTTTTTCTTTTTTTTTTTTTTTTTTTTATGTAAAATAAATATTTTGAACATTTAATTTGAAAAAAAAAATCGTGATACATATTGTGTATCGTAGGAAGAAATCGTGATGTGATTATTTGGTCATATCGCCTGGCCCTGGATGCGAAACACAAGATGTTTTAAACTAGTTAATTATATAAATATGGAATTATTTATTGACCGCTGGCTCCGCGTTTTCTGTCCTTTGGGGGATTTTTGTGAGTCCTGCATGTGTTTGTTCATCATTTTCTGTCATTTTGTTTCTGACAAATGCACGAAAGCACCTCAGAAGCTTTACGAGCTTTACATTTTCAGCCCTACTAATCAGACTATAATCAGACTAAAAGGAGCTAATAGTCAGAAAAGCTGTGATCAGGACATCCCTGCTGTTTGTATACAGTGTGATGAAATGTCCTCCCTTCTTTTTTAAGACTAGGCACGGTGTAAAAATTCTCTTCTATTTTTTAAAATTCTCTATGCTACAATTAGTGATATTTTTCATAACCACCATGTGCTCCACAGGTCATGGCACGTCTCAGCCGGTGTCCCAGTCCTCCAGCTCCATGTCTCTGCACAGCAACGCCTCCGACGTGAACGCTGTGTTCGGGCAGTCGACGTCATCCTCCACCAACGACCTGACGTCTTCCCTCCTCACCGCTTTACAGGCTGACGGCTTGGACAGTTTTAACCCTTTTCTCCCCATCAGCATCCTGCAGTGAGTAGAGGAGACACACACACACACACACATCTCGATTGGCACAGAAGCCTTACCTCAATAACTATATCACTCTTTAATCCTGTTACGCACTTTCAGTTTTAAAAGAAGTGATTATTTTATCCAGTTATATGCACTCTCTCTCTCTCAGACACACACACACACACACACACACACACACACACTTAGAGTCAGCTGTCTGATGTTGGCTGGATGTGTTTACTCCAGATCAGACAGCTGCACAGATGAGACTCACAGTTTGGTTCCTGAGGATAAGAGAGCAGGTGAGTGTGTGTGTGTGTGTGTGTGTTAGGAAAAGCAGACATGCCTGTGTGTTCTCTAACCTCTTTAACCCCAACAGCATGTTTATCTAAACCCTGACATCGGCACGTTCTCTGCAGGAGAGAAGTGGAAGCAGCGTTCACATTCACAACAGCACAACGATTTACACGTTTTATTACAATTGTGTTATTTAAACGCCGTTATTTCGTTCATTCAGGTTGAAAATGAAATCATTGGTTATATAAATTAGCCCCTAAAAACCCAACGCAATAAAGTACCGTACTTTAAAGTACCGTGTAATGAAGCGGAGTTACTGTCGATTATGTTCCTATAACTCCGTGGCCCACGTGTTTTATTCCTCTTATACCAGAGTCAATTTCTGCTATTTATATCTTTATTCAAATGGTGACATTTTAATGTTGTGGAAAGTCCTAACAGGTTAGTTTCTGTTCTCCAATACGTTACAGCACATTAAACTATCAGCAAATATTAGTTAATAGTAAATACCTTTATCTAATATTTGAAGTGAAATGAAATCCGCATTAGTGGAGTTTGGAACCTGTTGGTTGAACATTTTCATTCTGCTAATTGTTTTTACGATAAAATATTAGCAAATGTTACGCCTATTTATGACAAACAGAGCCTTGTGCATTCATATAAGCAACACACATTGCAGTTTTTCCAGCATTCCATAATAGTCTGGGAAGTACGGTGACTGGATAGATAAATCGATCATTTACGATTTTTGATTTAGGGTGGAGGAGGCGGGAGAGAGATGGAAGAGAGGCTGGAAAGAGGTGTAAGGAAAGAGGGGTAGGTGTGAGGCAGGAAAGAAGCAGGAGACAGACAGATGAGAGACAGGAGAGGGACAGAAGAGCGGTAGGAGTGCAGAAGGAGTTTAGCAGGAGTGAGGCAGGATAGGGGATGAAGAGAGGCAGGATTTGTGCTGATGGCTGAATGTGGTCTCTGTGTCAGTGTGACTCATGCTAGCAGCTCTTTTTCTCTCTGTTTGCATGTGTGTGTGTGTGTGTGTGTGTGTGTGTGTGTGTGTGTGTGCGTGTGTGCGTGTGTGTGTGTTTGCTTATGGCCGTTGCAGGCGCATGGTTCTGGCTCGCTTCCCCACACTGGCTGGGCTGGTCCACAGCCCCATGTTGCCCCCGGCAATCAGCCTAGTAGGCTCCGCCCCCTGCACAGGATTCGTCGAGCAGCAGACGAGCTTTCTAGAGCCGTGCGGTCAGACCAGAACCCCTGTGGGTAAGACTCGAGAGGACAGGAGGAGACCAGAACAGAGCATGTTAATATAATCCTGCACTACTGTCAGAGCTGCTGTTACATAAAATGAGCCAACACCTCCTGACCAATCACAATCCAGAATGAAACAGCGCCATGGTTTCGGCCATTAACTTTCCGTTGATTTTTAAAAAAAAAAATTTCTTGGGTGGATTCAGTGGTGTGTCACTAATTTATAATTCACTTTGTGCATGAAGAGAACCTCTTTTTAAATTTTGGAATTTAAACATTTCTGCCACTTGATACTACGATACTATATTTGCATCATTTATTATATTTACATGCTTGAATTTTAACGTTTTTAATGAGGTTTTTTTCCCTTCTTTATTTTTTCAGATCCACCACAAATGTTTGTTCCTGTGCGTTTGCTAGAAATGGGCTTTTCTGTGAGACACATCTACAGAGCTATGGAAGCTG
Source organism: Ameiurus melas (assembly GCA_012411365.1). Lineage (NCBI taxonomy): Eukaryota > Metazoa > Chordata > Actinopteri > Siluriformes > Ictaluridae > Ameiurus > Ameiurus melas. Next base: position 8,335,820 of record CM022769.1, read on the forward strand.
CAGGTACGTTCTTTAAAAACTGTTGTTTGGGGGTTTTTTCAATACATTAAAATTTCTTTCAGAAATTTCTACCTTTGACCTCTGCCTCAGGGGTCACGGGTGAGGTGGACTCAGCTACGGTGGAGCTCCTGGCGAGCTGGATGCTGGAGAATCCTCTGACTGAGGAGCAGCAGAGCGGAGAGAGCGTATCAGCAGCTGACGCCACACACACACCCTCCTCAGATGGACCCGAGACCGTACAGTGTCCGGAATCTCCGACGGTGCATAGAGAACCCAGTGAGAGGTACACACACACACACACACACACACACACAGCTGAAGAACTGTACTGAGAGTTTAACAAACCATGTAACTAGAACTACACATTCCATCATTACATATTCCTTGCATGTGTGTGCATGCGTCCATCACAGTATGTTAGCCGGCCTGGATCTGGTGGAGAGAGAGAACTTCCTGGACGTCCATCTTACACGGAACCGGCCTCCTCCTGCACGGAGACAGCGCTCGGGTCAGCGTGCTTCCTTCAGGAGATCAGGTGCTGGATCAATCACCAAGTCTTTACCGTATTTTACGGACTATACACTCCAGAATATTAGAAAAAAAACATCAGTATGTACATTACTCAAGCGTTACAATTTTTATATTATACTATAAGTGAAACATTTGTTTTTACTTTTATATATATATATATATATATATATATATATAATGTTCAGTATTAATGTCTGTGTAGCACCAGTGTCACCATAATCTAGAGCCTTGGTTCTCCATTGCTTGGAGTGCGTAGCTATAATAGCCAGACTGATATACATTGCATTTATAACGTCCTGTGATGTTTGTTGTTCCAGATTCGGCATGTGATTGGCCAGAGCGCGCAGACACGCACCCGTTCTCCACCGAGGAGGAGGTGGAGCTGGGCTACATGGATGAACCATACCAGGAGGAACCTTATGAGGAACTTCTCACTCCTGACTTTATCGCCTCAGAGAGGGACACGCTGTGGATGGTAGAGGTGCTGAGAGAACGTCCGCATTCACACTCACTCACTCAGTACTATTAGAACATTCTAGACTTTTTGTTATGTGCATTATTTTCTGTTACGCTTTTATTATTTTACTTTTTCTCATTTTATTTGTCACTGCTTTCCCTCTCTTTTTTAAGGTTGCATGATGATGGCTAACATGATCATTTATTTTGCATATATTTATTTATTATGTATTTTAGGAGCAAAATAGATTAAATGTCGCTTTTTATCGTTTTACATCAATAGTGAAGTATTTGACAATTTCATAATCATCCATTCAGTTCAAATATATTGTAATAGTAATTTTAATGAAAAGGTCTATCTTTGTCTCTCTCTGTCTCGCTTCATCTCTGCCTGTCTCTCTGTCTTTTTGTGTCTCTCTATCTCTCTCTCAGGGAGTAGAGGAGCGCACGGAGCCCCGTGAGATGGTGGAGTGTGAGCTGTGTAACACCCTGACGCTGCACTTTAACGCCCACATGAAGAGGCACCACCCGGGCTGCGGACAGAGCGCTGGTCGCCGTGGTTACCGTAGTAATGGTGCCTACGTGGATGGCTGGTTCGGAGGAGAGTGCGGCTCGGGGAGTCCGTACTACCTCCTGTGCTCCAGCTGCAGGGAAAAATACCTCAGTGCCAACCTGAGAGCCATGGACAATCAACACCACGGGTGAGCGAGCGGCAGGGAAAACACATCAATATCTCCACGTGAGAGACTTGAATCTGATCTAAAACTTGACACTGTTTAATCCGATCTGAAACTTTATACTGAGAGTTGAATTTGATCTAAAACTTTACACAGAGTTGAATCCGATCTAAAACATATCATTTGTCGTATAAATGTCCTTGAGATTTGTAAGGATATTTTTGTCAGAATGCCTAAATTTCTAATCCTAATTCTATTGACTTGTTTATTTCTGAAGTTTATTTATTCATTAATTCGTTCAAGTATTGCACTTTATTTTTTAATTTGTTTGCATGTTTATTCTTTCATTCATTCCTTTATTCATGTATTTATTTGGTTAATTTTTTCATGCATCGATTTATTTATTCGATTATTTATTTAATTTATTATTTGGTGTTTTGTTCGTGTCACTCTCTCGTTATGACTGGTTTGTGAGATTCAAATCACAGGCGGGTTTTTTAATGATAAATAATTTATAGTGTTGTACTCTGGAGTGTGAGAAAAAAAGAGTGGAGGAATAAATTTTGATCTAAATTAGTAATCCCCCCTCCCCCCACCCCAGAACAAGGGGAATGGCGTCTGATCTGATCGGCCGGTTGGACAGCACATCTGATGGTATGTACACTTTTAGTCTTTTTTAGTTTACTTTTTTTAGATACAGCATTGCTTTTCCAATGATGATGATGACAGTATCTATAGGTAAAGTAGCATGTGCATGCCTGTATGTGTGTGTGTTCTAGATGAGTGGGAGCACCAGGACAGCTCAGACCCGGAGCGTCTGACAGGCTTGGAGGATTTCGGCGTGCTGTTGAGGCCGCTGGGACTCAGTCAGAAGAAGCCGATTCCAGAACCGATTCCATTCACCGAACCTGATCCGCTCGGAGCCCTCAGCACCGCTCACACACACACACAGGGCCGAGGTAACACAGACACTGATCACACTTTTCAAGAGTTTCAATAGCTCATGGTGAAGGATCGTCTGATAAACATATGTTTTTAGATCCTTACAAATCCCAATTTATAGTTCTTGTGATCTAGGAATACTTTTGGTTATTAAAGCATAATCAGTGATTACTCATAATGAGCCCAAAATCAAATAAAAATACCAGAGAAATGTAATGTTTTAGCTGTTATTTACCCTGTGTGTTGGGTTATGTGTATCATGAAACTTGACAATGCATCAGGAATAAACTACATACAAAACGTTAGCTTAGTTGAACAATATGAACATATTAGCATATTAGCATCTAGGTTTTACATTTGACTAAAGAAAGAAATAAAATAATCAGTGACAGGGTGGTGTGATAAAGCGTTGCTTTGTACAGTAATATCTGCATGTGTGTGTGTGTAGGTGTGACGAGTACGGAGCTGAAGCCCGCGGTGGCGTTACTGTCTCTCGGGGAACAGGCCGTGTCTCTGACGGAGGCTCAGCAGAGACTGGAAGCTTTACGCCGGGTCACTTCCACTGCACAGGTCCTGCTGGGATACAGCATGGTGCTCACGGCCCTGTCCCAAACCGCATCCATGTAAGAAGTGTGTGTGTGTGTATAAGTTGCTCAGACGATGCCTGATGCGTAATTAACGTGTGCGTGTGCCTCTCAGTACTTCAGTGTGCAGCCAGTCCAGCGGATTAGAGGCTCTGGGATTGGCTGATATCCGGATCCTGGTGCGCCTCATGTGTCTGGCCGCGAGCGGGCGTGTCCAGGTGGACCAACAGGACAGGGTGCGCGTCTCAGGGAGTGCTGGCTCAAGCTCCGCCTTCCTGTCCTTTCTCAGTTCTGCTATCGGCAGCTTGGTGTCTCACAGCCCCACAGCGTACAGGGAGCTAGTGGACATCTGTACTCAGGTAAAGTCAGCTTAACCGGTGTTTAATCTCACCTCACCTGCTGTGTGGAGTATACACACACACACACACACACACACACACGGCACTGAATAGTCTGTAGTAGCTTCGAGTCACGTATATGACATGTCTGCATCGTCAGGATCTGATGGCTGCTGCTACAGGCGTGAATCTGGGAGCAATCTGTGACCCCCAGCAGAAAGGGCGTCTGGGCATGGGGCATGACTCCAGAGAGCTCGCTTTCCCCAACTTCCTGGTTACGCAGAGCCTGGTGTCGCTCCTCACAGAGAAACGGGTTCGGTATCGCTACAGCGCGGAAAGATCTGAGTCCAACGAGGCTAAAGGTGAAGATCATGAACATGCGCGCTCACAGGCACACACACACACACACAGACGAGCAGCTTGGGTGTGGTCATACTATACAGATAAGACGTTTGCTTAGACTACCAGCCACGGTGTCGCTATTGTCTGCTTTGTGCCTTTCTTTCACAGACTCGGGCAGCCCCCTTACTCCTGGCCCGTGTCTCTCTCAGGCCACTGTACGAGTTGGATCTCTGGAGCTGGCCAACGCTCTGGCGGCCTGCGCCCTCTCCGCCCGCCTCAACAGCGGGCACCGGCAGTGGGCGGCTCAGCAGCTGGTGCAGGCGCTGGCAGCGTCGGAGCGAGACAGCTCCGTCAGACCTCAGAGCTACAGTGACACGGCCGGAGACCTGCGACTGTGTCCTCTCAGCAAACTGGAGGCTCACCACAACAGGGTACAAGACCACGTCTTAACACACTCTGTTACTCTGTGAATTAATCAGCAACAGGAGGCAGGTGGTGCCATGAAGTCACTGTTGATTATTTTCCCTCCCAAAGTGTTTCCTTTTGTATGATGGCAATTTGCCATCGAGTAAAAACGTTTTAATTTATTAAAGAACGACATGGATTATTTATAATTTTTTTATCCGTTTATAGTTGCGTTTAATGTTTGTAGGTAACAAGTTGCACGTGGAATGCAGAGCAAGGACTGCTGGCTACCAGCTCACAGGATGGGATGGTGTGTCTGTGGGATATCTCTCCTAATACAGCTGACCTGCTACACACACACACCTGTGGCAGGTAACACACACACACACACACACGCTTGGGATTGTATTGTATTGTATATGTATGATTTGGACCTGCATATTTATTGCTGTGTGTGTGTGTGTGTGTGTGTAGCGAGGCCTCTCCTGGCTCTGAAGCCTCTGTGGGAACTCATCTGCTCTCTCCAGTGATGTGGAGTGCACGAGGAACACTGCTAGCCAACTTCCAGAGCAAACACATCTACATCTGTGCTGTCCGTGGTAAGAGCGTGCACACATGGACACACACACACACACACACACACACACACATATATATATATATATATAGTCACACGCACAGACACACACACACATATATATATATATAGTCTCACACACACACACACATATATATATATATATATATATATATATATATATATATATATATATATATATATATATAGTCACACACACACACACAAATAAGCATGTCATGACTCTTGAGTTTCTTTCCATTCCAGGCTCTCGGGTTCACGTGGAGACTCAGGTCTCGTGGGTAACAGCGATGACATGGGCTCAGAGCTCCACCTTGACCAGCGCAGGTACAGAGAACTTGCTCGTGGGCCACCTCAACGGCTCCCTCTGCTGGATGGAGGTGATGGAGGATGGTGCAGACGGAGTACGGGTGGAGAGCACGGCGCTGCCTCACTGCCACCGGAGTGAAGGTGAGAATCGTTTCTCATGATGTGTTTGGACAGGTAAACAGCGACTTTGCTCCATCACACCACCCTGACGTGGATTATTTTCCTATAGCAGCATGAGATGGAGTGTTTTATTCTGTATTTAATCTATGTTATAGCAGTCCACTGCACATCAACACTTTATCTCCATTAAATGATCTTATAATATCTTTCTATCTGTTCTTTCTACTTCTATTCTTCCATTTCTCTCTCTCTCTCTGTCTGTTTCTCTCTTTCCGATTCCGTCTCACCATCACTATCTCTCTCTTTTTCTCTCTCACTTTATCTTCCTCTTTGGTTCTCTGTTTCTTTTCTCTCTCACTCTTCTCTGTCTTTCATTCTCTTTCTCTCCTTTCTGTATCTCTCTCACTGTCCCTCTCCTTCTTTCTGTTTCTTACTCTTTCACTGTCCCTCTGTATCTCTCTCTGTATCTCTCTCTCACAGCTCCTCGGTGTTTGGCGTGGTTCAGTGCTGACAGACTTTTTGCCGTTGGTTACCCTGACGGGAAAATTCTGCTGGGAGCGGCTCAGAGCTACGACACGGAGCAGCCGATACTGCTCACAGCTTTCCAGGTGCATGAACACATACACTCACTTTGTTTCCACTTCTCTAGTCACCCATCATCATATTAAACCCTGTGTACTTTGGCAGGAGAGTGTGAATGCTCTGAGGTGGGACCCCACGGGTCACCTGCTGCTGTCGGTGGGCCGCTCGGAGGTGGTGAAGGTCTGGGGACGTTCGGGCGCAGCGTGGCTCGTCCTGCACTCGCTCTACCACACGGGCTTGGTGAACGCCACGGAGTGGTGTCCTCTACCGGGACATGGGCCAGACCCACGCCTCATGATGGCCACGTGAGTCTTACAGTTACACACACACACACAGAGCTACCTATAACTGCAAAATCTTCATTATCCTTTATCATTACAATTTTAACTGTGAGGTTTCTGACCAATCAGAATCCAGAATTCAACAGAACTGCGGTATAATCGGCATGTGGAGAAATTATACTTGATCTATGCAAATAATATGCATTTGATGGTGAATTGAGCTGTTTATGCATTTATAATTAAAACATGTCCGAATAAATTATGTGCTTCATGTTAATATAGTGCACACGATGGACGTTTAAGGCGTGATTGATGTAAATGTCTGTGTGTAAGGGCTTGGTTTATGATGTGGTTTATTATTATATGATAAATTGGCCATGTTGTGTGCATATGATGGAGAATCTCGCTTTTCGATTATCGATTCACGTTCGAAACGAAATACTAAAAAAGTAGCTGAAGACACGTGTTAAAAAACCCAGAGAGTGTCATCACTGTTTGTAGTAAACTTTTTTCTTTCTTCCCCCCCTTCTCAGTGGATGCCAAAATGGCCTCCTGTACGTGTGGACTGTTCCACAAGGGGGCAGTAGTGTGTCAGTGCCTCATTTCCTCAATGCCTCCAGCAGTCAGGACAGAAGCGGTGTGGTCAAGGTCAGAGCCTTTCTCCTGTTTCTATAGCTGCACCTCGGGCATCAACTTCACTTTCACCACTTTGTATTTATTTATTTATTTATTATATTTTATTTGGATGGAGGACTGAGCTTTCTGTTCACATTGTTAGTGTGTGTTTCTATGTGTGAGTTTCTATATATAGAAACACACACACACACACCAATTTCTTTCTCTTAATATGCATACTTAATTTGGCATCTTTGCTGGTTCAAATAAAATAATTTGTGTGTGTGTGTGTGTGTACAGCGAGGCAGTGCTAAGTGTGTGTTCAGATTGAGCGGACACATCACGGCGATAAAGATGCTGTCCTTCTGCCCCAGTGGACTCGCTCTGATCTCAGGAGGAATCGGCGGTCTGATTAATATCTGGTCTCTAAGGGTGAGTCTCTTCTTCAGACTGAATATCACACACACTCTCTATCACAAACACTTAAAGACTTTTGCCCCTCCCCCGTTTTTAGGATGGTTCAGTCCTGCAGACTGTAGTGACGGGGTTGGGCTCGGTTGTCTGTACCACGTGGATCCCAACTGTGGGGGTTGCCGTGTGTTCCGGGAGGTCAAAGGTAACCCTTCTTAGAAAATAACAGTTTTACACTTTTCAGACAGTATGTATGGAGTAAGTTTGCGCTATGTATGCTGTATATACAGCACCCTCCACTAATATTGGCACCCTTGGTGAATATGAGCAAAGATGGCTGTGAAAAATTGTCTTTATTGTTTAAACTTTTGTTAAAAAAAATCACAAAAATAGTCTGCTCTCATGGATATCAAATGATTGCAAACACAACAGAGGTTTATCCAAAAAAAAAAGTCTTTGTTAAATATAGATGTGCAACAATTATTGGCACCCTTTTTGTCAATACTTTGTGTTACCTCCGTTCGTCAATATAACAGCTGTGAGTCTTCTCCTGTAATACCTGATGAGGTTGGAGAATACATGGCAAGGGATCTGAGACCGTTCCTCCATACAGAATCTCTCCAGATCCTTCACATTTCGAGGTTCACGCTGGTGGACTCTCCTCTTCAGTTCACCCCACAGGTTTTCTATGGGTTTCAAGTTATGGGACTGGGATGGTCATGGCCAGTAAACCATTTTTGTGTTGATTTTGCTGTATGTTTTAGATCATTGTCCTGCTGGAAGATCCAACCATTTGAAGCTTTCTGGCAGAGGCAGTCAGGTTTTCATTTAATATCTGTTGATATTTCATGGCCTTGTGTCCAATGCTTCCTGGAATATGCTCCAGGTTCCCCTCGACCCTGAAAAGGAGTAAGCAGTAGAGCATGGATGGATGATATTTCATGGAGTCCATGATGCCATGTATCCTAACAAAATGTCCAGGTCCTCTGGCAGAAAAACTGCCCCAAACCCAGCACCATATTTAACCGTGGGCATGAGTTACTTTTCCATATGGCTACCTCTCTGTGTGCATCAAAACCACCTGAAATCTGAAGATGCTTGAGTTAGAGGCTTTTTTCTTGAAACCCTTCCAATCAACTTGTGGTGATGTAGGTGACTTCAGATTGTAGTTTTGGAGACTTTCTGACCCCAAGACACAACTAACTTCTGCAATTCTCCAGCTGTGATTCTTGGAGATTTTTTGGCCATCCTCTTCACAGTGAGACGATATAGACACGCGTCCAATTCCAGGTTGATGGTAAATGTGCACTTATATAGCGCTTTTATCCAAAGAGCTGCAACTAATTGATAAAATCATTGTCTATGACTCTCATAATGGATTAGTTGGTTTACTCATTACGTTACTTCTTTTCTGAAAACACGCTTCAGAGAGTAAATACTAAAGTGTGTCCCAAATGAAGTACTGTACACTTACACTATGCACTCTGCACTACCGTCTAGTGTGTGAATTTTAGAAAGGTATCATCTCAAATATAACACTAGCGGGTTTTTTACTAACCGGAAGTATAAGCCACGACGGCGCATGACGTCATACGCATGCTAGCATTAGCAAACACCAAGAGAGCCAATAATGACTTTATTCAGTTTACTTTGTCAGCATTACCTTTTATTCCCAACATGACCTCAGCCACCAACGGATGGAGGCGAAATCGTCACATGACTTAGGAAGAAAGTCCTCTAAGGCAGGAGGGCATTTTATATTAACGCCACGGAAATCAAACTTATGTTTATATCCAAAATGCTCCACTGTGTGTAAGGGACAAGGGAAACTGGTTCAAGCTGTTTAATTTTAGTTTATTGTCAGTGTAAATTCTGTCATTCATTATAACGGAAGTGATATTAGTAACAATGCCGTGTTGCTGATTACGCGCGGTGTAGACACGCTGATACAGAGTGTAGCGCGAGTAAGATCTGTAATGTCAAATTAAAACACTATGATCAACAGTAAGCACAAGTGAAATAATATGTGTGCAGTGAAAGTGCGTTTTTATTATTAATTTAGGCCTTTAGTTTAATTGGGTGCTTTTTGTTCATCCATAAAAATAATGCATAAATACTATGAAATAAATTGTATATATGGAAGTGAGAAATATATCATTTATAAAATTTATTTTATAGTATTATGCATTATTTTTATGGATGCACAAAAAGCACCCAATTAAACTACAGCCCTAAATTATATTGGGTTCTTTTCTGTTTTGTACAATCAGTATTTTTGTGATTTATTTATTTTTTTAACAAAAGATCAAAAGTTTAAACAATAAAGACAAATTTTTCACAGACTTCTTTGCTCATATTTATCAAGGGAGGCGATATTAGTGGAAGGTGCTGACTGTATGCTGTAAGTATGCAGTATGTACCAGTATTTATTATGATCAGTATATTAGTAAGCCGTTTTATTTCCTGTTTCTCGGCAGGACATCTTACTGATTCGCTGCAGTCCGGACTGGATCTCCCAGAACCACGTCCTGGCATCATGTCGCACCGTGCTCCGTTCTCAGGGAATCCAGGGTTTGAGTCGAGCTCCCTGCATGGCCGTCTTCCTCGAGCGCCTCCCGCTTCTGCTGCAGGAGCAGTACAACTACGAGAGGGTGAGAAAAAGAACAACAATAATATCCACCTCCCTTGTTTCTGATGATTCATCTGGCACGGATTGCGAAATGGCTGAGAAATCTGTGTTTCCTCTCAGACTCACGTGACGGCTGGAGATCAGCTGGTCCACAGCAGTTTCCTGCAGAGCCTGTCCTCTCTGGCCGTGGGTCTGAACCTGGAACAGCTGCTGAGCCGCGAGCCCATTCCTCCGCACCACGACCCTGCCATCACCTCCACGCGCTCCGAGTGGAACTGGCTCTCCACCTTCTCCACCACAGTGAAGAGCGCCGAGGCCTTTGCCCGCTCCACCTCCCTCCCCAAAGAGTTCACTGTGCCTGAGTTTCAGCAGAATGGAGACACGGCTACTTCCAGAGCACTGGTGAGTCAGTCTTCCCGAAAGGAAGGAGTAAAACAGAGTGAAGGGTAAATACTTACACTGGAGTCTCCTTCCATAAACAAGGACCTACAGAAACCTGTGAAAGAGCTGTTACTATAGAAACGATAAGATAGTGAAGTGTGATTAGTGTGTTTATGTGTTTCGCTCTGCCGGCTCCTCTGACCCGGTTTGGCGTTTTTGATTTGCAGGATAACAGTAAGTGGAGCTTTATGATGGATGAGCAGCTCATGTCGTGGGCCACTAGCAGACCTGAGGTAACTGTGTGTGTGTGTTTTGTCTCATTCATCATTGTCAGCTCCAGAAAGCGTGTGCTCAGTCAAGGTCAGCTCTGTAGCAGCTCTCAATCACTTAACGCTTTTGTGTTCTTGTTGACAGAAAAAAAATCCTAAACATCCAGGGCGACCTGTTTATCTGAAACTTCCTTTCCTTTAATTTTTAGTGAATAAAAATTGCACCGAGTGCAAAGGCTCAAACTGAGCTCTTCTTTAACGGCCCTCGGTTCTGGAAGTTTCTCTCCCATCCATCACCTCCGTAGACATTTCAGAAAATTCTTACGAATATACGACGAACATACCTGCGTCGATTTATTTATCAACCTGCTAAAGTACAGGAAAAGTTTCTCAAAATGAAAACAAGTTTATTAAGTCGATATTGATATGAACCCTACAAACGCTTCCTCAGTGAGTAGGATGCAGGGGGTAGTGAGAGTACTTTACAGACTACACAATAACAATTACATCATATCTAATGAAGATCATTTGTGCGTGTGTGTGTGTGTGTGTGTGTGCGCAGGACTGGCAGCAGGGTGGGAAGAGTGAGGTGTATCTGTGGGGTAATGGACGACACGGGCAGCTCGCCGAAGCTGGAACCAATGTTTCTGTGCCCACCCTCGCCCCCTCCCTCTCTCAGACACAGCAGGTATGACACGCACACACACACACACACATCTATGCCTTGATAACCTATACCATGGACAGAGAGAGATAGAACGCGTGACAGACATGGAGAGAGAGAGAAACAGATTGAGAGGATTTTTTGGTGTTTATTCTAAATTTGGTGTTTATTCCTGTATCGCATAAAATGAAACATTTCCTTGTAGAATATCTGTAGCACTTTTTTGTGTACATTCTGCTGAAAGTGGTGTGTGTGTGTGTATTAGGTGGTGTGTGGACAGAACTGCACATTCCTGGTCCAGTCGAGCGGCGCCGTGTTGGCGGTAGGAGAGGGCAGCTACGGCCGGCTGGGGCAGGGCAACTCTGATGACCTGTACACGCCTACACTCATCTCTGCACTACAGGGTAACAGACACACCTCCTACACAAACACCTTATACACATAACTACACACCTTCCAGCCTTTACTCAGTTTGAGTAGCAGCTCCGTGAACCAATCAGCATGTGTATGTGGAATGATTGACCGTTATTTAGGTGTGTTGAACTCTCTGATATAAACTGACCCCTCCCCTCTCCAGGTTACGTAGTCACTCAGCTGGTGACGTCGTACGGTTCGGACGGCCATTCTCTGGCGCTGACAGAGACGGGCGAGGTGTTCAGCTGGGGCGACGGGGACTACGGGAAACTGGGTCACGGCAACACCGAGCGTCAGAGACGACCCAAACAGATCGAGGCTCTGCAGGGGGAGGAGGTGGTGCAGGTGAGCACGCGCGTACACATCCATGTCCTTTAACATGCGTTAACATGCCATGCAAGATGTTCGTCCGTGAATATCTTCTTTTTTTTTTTTTTATAACTTCTTTCGTTCACAGAAATACGAAAGCACTTTGTGTTCCATAAAAATGGAACACCTTTTGTTCATGAAAAGATTTTCCTTTGAAACTGTTCTCACATGACATGCTGCATGTAGCTGGCGTGCGGTTTCAAACACTCGGCCTTGGTCACGGCAGACGGGAAACTCTTCACGTTCGGCAGCGGAGATTCGGGGCGCTTGGGTCAAAGGTCAACCTCCAACAAGATGGTGCCGGAGAGGGTCACGGCCCTCGATGGCCACCACATTGGACAGGCAAGTAGCTGTAGTAACTATCGGGAGATTATAATTATTCTACAGAGCTGGTTTATACTAAAGCGCTCCTTCTAATACGGTATGGTTTCCATAGTAACAGCTCAATTAATATTCATGGAAGGAGTCTCCAGCGGTGAAGGAAGAGGGGAGGAGCTTTGTAAATGCTAGATCGTGCATGCTCACACAGACTTACAGTGAGGAGTGTGTTTCCTGTGTTCCTGTGCTCAGGTGTCGTGCGGTATCAATCACACGCTGGCTCTTTCGTCGGACGGGATGACTCTCTGGGCGTTCGGTGATGGGGATTATGGGAAACTCGGTACAGGACCCTGTACGGTCAAGTGCTATCCCCAGGTACTGCTTATAATCTTATTTTAGCACACGGGTAACATCCCTGCTCGTTAGCCTAACATAATTAGCCTAACATAAATAACTGGCTGATTATTACCGGTCTGTGTGGCACGGTTCCAGGTTCCGATTTATTTATTGCATGCTAATTATCTGTTTCTCGGACAATAGACACAAGCAGGGGATTGTTTTTTACGATAAAATGCAATCGATGAGTGATGCGTCAGTCGTGCGTGTGCTGTTTTTCGACAGAAAGTGGAGACGTTGTGTAATAAAGGCGTGAAGAAGGTCGGGTGTGGAACTCACTTTTCGGTGGTGCTGGCCAATGACGGACACGTGTACACATTCGGACAAGGTATACATATTTTTTTTTAAATGGCTGCAGGAGACCGGTGCCGGCTACAATTATAAGGGGTGCAAGCACTGTTTCCGAGTAGTATTGAAATTTTATTTATTTATGTGTGTGTATATATATATATATATATATATATATATATATATATATATATATATATATATATATATATATATATATATATACAGTGGTGTGAAAAAGTGTTTGCCCCCTTCCTCATTTCCTGTTCCTTTGCATGTTTGTCACACTTAAGTGTTTCGGAACATCAAACCAATTTAAACAATAGTCAAGGACAACACAAGTAAACACAAAATGCAATTTGTAAATGAAGGTGTTTATTATTAAAGGTGAAAAAAAATCCAAACCATCATGGCCCTGTGTGAAAAAGTGATTGCCCCCCTTGTTAAAACATACTATAACTGTGGTTGTCCACACCTGAGTTCAATTTCTCTAGCCACACCCAGGCCTGATTATTGCCACACCTGTTCACAATCAAGGCATCAATTAAATAGGAGCTGCTTGACACAGTAAGGTCCACCAGAAGATCCTTAAAAGCTACACATCATGCCGAGACCCAAAGAAATTCAGGAACAATTGTGAAAGAAAGTAATTGAGATCTATCAGTCTGGAAAGGGTTATAAAGCCATTTCCAAAGCTTTGGGAATTCAGCGAACCACAGTGAGAGCCATTATCCACAAATGGCGAAGACATGGAACAGTGGTGAACCTTCCCAGGAGTGGCCGGCCGCCCAAAATTACCCCAAGAGCGGCAGCGACGACTCATCCAAGAGGTCACAAAAGACCCCACAACTACGTCCAAAGAACTGCAGGCCTCACTTGCCTCAGTTAAGGTCAGCGTTCATGCCTCCACCATCAGGAAAAGACTGGGCAAAATGGCCTGCATGGCAGAGTTCCAAGGAGAAAACCACTGCTGAGCAAAAGAACATCAAAGCTCGTCCCAATTTCTCCACAACACATCTTGATGATCCCCAAGACTTTTGGGACAACATTCTGTGGACCGATGAGACAAAAGTGGAACTCTTTGGAAGGTGTGTGTCCAAGTATATCTGGCGTAGAAGGAACACTGCATTTCATAAAAAGAACATTATACCAACAGTAAAATATGGTGGTGGTAGTGTGATGGTCTGGGGCTGTTTTGCTGCTTCAGGACCTGGAAGACTTGCCGTGATAAAAGGAACTATGAATTCTGCTGTCTACCAAGAGATCCTGAAGGAGAATGTCCGACCATCTGTTCGTAATCCCAAGCTGAAACGAACTTGGGTTCTGCAGCAGGAAAATGATCCTAAACACACCAGCAAGTCCACCACCGAATGCCTGAAGAAAAACAAAATGAAGACTTTGGAGTGGCCTAGCCAAAGTCCTGACCTGAATCCTATTGAGATGTTGTGGTATGACCTTAAAAAGGCCGTTCATGCTCGAAAACCCTCTAATGTAACTGAATTAGGACAATTCTGCAAAGATGAGTGGGCCAAAATTCCTCCAGGACGCTGTAAAAGCCTCATTGCACGTTATCGCAAACGCTTGGTTGCAGTTGTTGCTGCTAAGGGTGGCCCAACCAGTTATTAGGTTTAGGGGGCAATCACTTTTTCACACAGGGCCATGATGGTTTGGATTTTTTTTCACCTTTAATAATAAACACCTTCATTTACAAATTGCATTTTGTGTTTACTTGTGTTGTCCTTGACTATTGTTTAAATTGGTTTGATGTTCCGAAACACTTAAGTGTGACAAACATGCAAAGGAACAGGAAATGAGGAAGGGGGCAAACACTTTTTCACACCACTGTATATATATATATATATATAGACACACACACACACACACACACACACATAGTCATTGCTATAGTAACATTATTGCATGTGTTCGTGATTTCAGAGCGTCTGATTGGGCTTCCCGACTCCATGCTGAAGAACCACAACCGGCCTCAGGTAGTTCCAGCTCTGGAGGGAGTGTTCATCGAGGACATCGCTGTGGGATGTGAACACATCCTCGCTCTCTCCAACACCGGGGATGTGTATGCCTGGGGGTGCAACTGTGAGGCTCAGGTACACACACACACACACACACACCCCTGTATAATGTCACACAGACACGTATACACATATACACTCCTCCATCATAACAGAGCCTCTGTGTGTGTACAGTTGGGTCTTGGTCACTCAAGTCCAGTGAAGGAACCCACTCTGGTCACGGCTCTGCAAGGCAAAAACATCAAACAGATCTCAGCTGGTCGATGCCACAGCGCTGCGTGGACAACGCCACCCTCGTCCTCCAGGGGCTCAGGTACGCACGCGCGCGCACACATTTCTGCAGTCTTGTGCTGCATTTTTACTTTAGTTCCAATCGCAGTAGCCGAAACATTTAGCCTACGACCCACTGTATGAGAAACACACTTCGCTACTGTTTAAAACGTATTCAAGTTTGAGTTACATCATCATTGTTTTAGCCATTCGTTCTCTTGCCGGGTTCACCGACGACCTCCAATACTTCCTTCCGAACCTTATTTTTCTCCGTAACGTCTCCATCTCCAAAGCCCTACGCTTTTAATCCATTTTGTGCATAGGAACTAAAGTGGCGAGTGACGCGTTTGGTCCACAGAGTCGATCATTTGAATCTGTTGCTTTGGTATGTTGTAACTAATTTGCATAAAATCTTAATTAAAATGTCGAAATCTTGGCTCTGTGTCATGCCAGTATGTAGAAAATGAACTCGTTGTGTTTTTGCTCGTTATCGTGATTGTAGGGTTACACGTAGTACTACTTTGTAGTTCTTACACACACACACACACACTCTTGTGTGTGTAGGTTCAGCAGGACTACAGCTCGGTTTGCCTCAGAGCGTTCCTCCTCAGTACAACACCCTGAAGGACTGCACTCCCAAAGAGCTCAGCACTCGGCTACGAGTCCTCTACCACTTCTCTGACCTCATGTACAAGTCCTGGAGACTGCTCAACCTGGACGCTTGCAATCAGGTGTGTCTCACACACGCACACACACCACAGCTAGAACAGATGAAGCATCATGATCTTATACAGTAGATCTAGCTGAACAAAAACATAATGGAAAGTCCATTTTTAGTGTTTATACACAGTATTGTAAAGATCTGTCAGCACTGACGAGTTAAAGCAGTCACTGATATTTGCAGCGCAGAATTTGACATACGGGTCGTTAGATGTAGAATTGTGACCGCTCTAAATAATACACAGAGATAAAGCAGTGAATTGTAAGCGGTAGAAGATGGATGGATGAATGGATAGATAGTTATTAGAGTGAACTGTATGTGTATGTTACTATGATTACAATTGATTAGCAGCACATTAATTTAGAACGGTGATTAAACTGACTGGAACTACCTGTGTGCATGATACGGTTTGAACACACACCTTCCAGCCAATCAGAATCGCGTATTCAGACAGACCATGGTACGAAACAAAAATATACCATGACACACAATAGAGCGCCATTTTGTTTTCTCCTTTTTAGCTTTACGTTAAGCATGCGGAGCGTTTGCTCTTCGACATCTGAGCGTGAGTAATCCTGCTGCTCTCTGCGTCCAGGTCTCTTCCTCACGCTACAGTTCGGGCACAGCGGCCATAGTGCACGGTCACATCCGAGGCCTTCTGTCACCCAAAGTGAACACTCTGCCGTTGGTGCGCTCCATCTGCCGGACCATGACCCAGGGCAAGACGTACGGCCCGCAGATCACCGTCAAGAGAATCTCCAGCAGGTATGCACACTCACTCCGAGCGGTTTTTACTCGCTTAAAATGATGCTTATTATTCCAGAATACGGTGATAAAGTTTGGAAAAATTAAACAATGTACATATTAAACGACTAGCAAATACTTTCCTCAGTTTCCTACGAGGATTAAGAATTATTTTCCGAATGACGAAGGGTTTGTAATGTAACATATTCTCACTCTGTCCACAGGGGGCGCACCAGTAAGCCCATTTTTGTGCAGATAGCGAAGCAGGTAGTGAACGTGAACCCGACGGAGCTGCGCCTGCCCTCTAGAGCCTGGAAGGTGAAGCTGGTGGGAGAAGGAGCCGACGACGCAGGCGGAGTGTTCGATGACACGGTCACCGAGATGTGCCAGGTCATTCTCCACGTTATTCTTTACTGCTTGTCGGCAGGGATAATGGCGTATCGTATCTGTTTATTAGTCATACCACAGAGTAACTACAAATGGATAAAAAGTATAAAAAATAAATACAATAAAAATTCACCAGCAAGTTTGATGTGGTATAAGAGGAATAAACCATGACCGGTCTTGGAAAGTGATCAACTTCAGAGTAGTAACAGGAAGTCTTCGCTTCATCACACCACCCCAGTTTTGATTGTTTTCCTATAACCGCACAACATGTGTTACTCCCCTTACTTACTCTCTCTCTTTCTCAGGAGTTGCAGTCCGGAGTGGTGGATTTACTCATTCGCACTCCCAACAGTACTGCAGATGTGGGCAGTAATACAGATAGGTAACACACACACACACACACACACACACACACACACACACACACACCTGTAACTGCGTCTGTGTCCGGTTTCCTGTTACCGTGTGTCTGCGACAGGCCTTGTACCATTTCCTTTTAGCAGACCTATATTTACCCATGATGCTCTGAAAACAAGCGAGTGTTTGTATGTGTTTCAGGTTCCTCCTGAACCCGGCGGCCATCTCTGATGAGCACATGGTGCAGTTCCGGTTCCTGGGCATCCTGATGGCCGTGGCCATTCGCACGAAGAAGCCCCTGGACCTGCATCTGGCTCCGTGGGTGTGGAAACAGCTGTGCGCTATCCCTCTGGGTGGACCCGACCTGGAGGAAGTGGACCTCCTTACACACCGCTCACTTCAGGACATCCTGAATCCTGACCACAGCAGCATCAACGAGGACAACTTCACTGTGGTGAGACACGGCGAGATTTTAGAACCAGCTTGTTTAGCTGATTTGAAATGTGTTTTTTTTTGTTTTGTTTTTTAAACATAAAACTCATTTTTATGATTAGTTTCTACTATTAGATGTTTTTTTTTCCATATTCTTCTGGCAAAATTTGATGTGGGTGGAGCTATACATGTCCCTATTAATGTGAACATTCATTTCAATTTTCAATGAGAGTACTCATGTGCAGGAATGTCTTTAAACTTAACAGTGGATTTCCTCACTGTAGATGATTCCTCTGGACTCGTTCGTGGCCCACAGTGCGGACGGGAAGCTGGTGCCGGTGGTCCCTGGTGGCCATAACCTCCCGCTAACCTTCTCCAACAGGGCGGAGTATGTGGAGCGAGCGCTGGAGTATCGGCTACACGAAATGGACAGACAGGTAAGGCGCAGGAGAATAACGAACAGCTTGGCACAGTGCGACTCGGTCCACTTTCCTGCCACACGCTGAGTTAACACGGCAGGTAATAAACACTTCATGAGCTGAGTCAGGTGAAAACGAGCTGTAGCATTACCGTGCTAGCAAGCATTTTGGAAATATCTCAGACCGGAGCTAATGTTTACTCCGGTGTATATCTGTAACACTGATTGTGTGTGTGTTAGGTTTCTGCGGTGAGGGACGGCATGTCCTCCATCATCCCTGTGCCGTTACTCTCTCTTCTCACGGCGCGTCAGTTGGAGCAGCTCGTCTGCGGCATGCCCGAGGTCTCTGTAGAGATGCTGAAGAAGGTGGTGCGCTACCGTGACATAACTGCCAACCACCAGCTGATTGGCTGGCTCTGGCAAAGCCTGGAGGAGTTCACCAATGAGGAGCGAGTCCTCTTCCTGCGCTTCGTGTCGGGACGCTCTAGGCTGCCATCCAACCCAGCAGACATCATGCAAAAGTTTCAGATCATCAAAGTGGACCGGGTAAGCGAGTTTGTTTGTTTGTGAACACGCAGAAGATTTGACTCTAAATATATAGATTAAGTGGGGGTTAATAATGGCCAGGAGTGAAGTAATTATGACTTAACCTTCTGCAACAGGGCAAGATTTAGATGCATTACTAATGTAGAGTACATTAGTACTCTACATTAGTTTTTTTTATGTCATACTAATCCCCTGTGCTTACTCTCCATTCAGAAAATCATACTAACCACAAACTAAGACTAATCCAAGTGCAGGAAAGCTACTAATATCCAACCAACATTTATGTTAGTCCAGAAGGTCCCTAACAAGACTGTCCAGAAAACCCTATTAATCCCCATTTGTATTCAGAAAACTCTAATAATGTCCAGGTAGAGGACATAATAAGCAAATTTGAGGATTAATACATTTGCTATATTTTGATTGATTAATCTTGGTTTGAAGTTACTGTGGTTTTCTGAAATTAGATTAAACACATTTGGGGCTTAGCACAATTTTCTGGACACAATATAAGCCAAATTGGGGGTTGGCGGAATTTTCTGGACTTACATTTACCCTAGTTGTGGATTAGTACAGTTTCCTATATTAGTAGGATATTGCTGGATTCACATCAAGCCTTATTAGTGCCAAGTAGTCTTCTGCACCTGTACTACTAAGCCCCAACTTGGTTAAATGCGAGTCCACAAAACTCTATTAATCCCTAAAAATCGGTTAACCTCTAGTTATACCATACCATTCTTAAAGTAAGTCCAGAAAACTACTAATCCCTAATTAGGCACAATGTGAATCCAGAAATATCCTACCAATCCCCTACCTAGTTTTTGAATCTTCTTAAGTCTATTTAGTGGAGATTTCTGGATTAGTTTAGGGGTTTAGGGATTAGGAGCTTTTCTACAGGTGGATTAAGCCTCACTGGGGGTTACTAGCATCCTCTTGGTTTATTTTCCCCCACAGCCCATGAATGGTCTCCCCACAGCCCAGACATGTTTCTTCCAGCTGCGTCTCCCTCCCTACACCAGTCAGACTGTGCTCTCCGAGCGTCTGCGCTACTCCATCCACAACTGCCCCTCCATAGACATGGACAACTACATGCTGTCCCGCAACACGGAACCGGCGGACGGCTCCGACACCGAATACTGATGCGACCTTCTCATCATGGACTCTGTTACATAGAGAGGAAAAGGAAAAGCACTGTTTTTTAATTCCTCTGGTCAACGTTCTTCCTTACTGGTGCAATACAGAAACCTCTAACTCCAGTGGTGCAGGCCGAGAGTGCCAAAGCGATCCATGACTCAGTTATGGGTACAGAAGTGTTAGAACTTCTCTCTAAACTTAAAGGAGCAGTTTGTAAAAATGTAAGCGTGTTCGTAGCCCTCATCGTTTTAAAGACATGCCGAGAGTCACAACATCGTCACGTACTGGACCTGGATAGTTTTGTTATTCAAGAATGTTTTAGACGTGTGCATTTTTCCAGACCCAAGAAGTTAGCTCCGCCCCCAGCCGAAAACACGCGACGTATAATTTTGGTCCAGGTCGACGTGAAAAGCATGTCTGTTTTTAACTACAGTTCGAGGGCTCAGAAAATTACAAACTGCTTCTTTTAAAAGAAAAGAAAAAAACTAAAGTAACTGTAAAAGATATTTGCTACTAAACGCATTAAAATGCTAGCAACTGGCTCGAGCTGGGAAAACACTAACGAGGCATCGGGCAGCTTCTTAATCCCGGTTTATAAATTTATTACGTATTTATTGATAACGTGCTGTACATCACTGAGGACGCACCAAGACTCTAACGCTCCTCAATTCGTTTTATCTTGAATGTAATACTTGCAAAATGCCATGCACATTATGCACTCAGATTTTTATTTGCCAAATAGTGTACTCCGTTATAGAGCTGTGGATGGAATTTGAGGTGGTTTTATTTTGTTTGTGAATACATGTGGAAATCCATAGCGTGCTGTGATTATTTTTTTTTCTCCTTCAGGAAGTCGTGCGAGTCGGAGAGAGTTCGGACTTAGTTTAGAGGACGGAAATTCTCCTCTGCTTCTACACGGAGAATCCAGTTACTACTGTGTGTGTGTTGTGGTTTACATTAACGCTAATTTATTCGGTATGTTTTGTAAAGAGAGCGAGACATTGGTTGTGCTCAGTGAGATGTTTGCACTTCAGACCTATATGCATTGTTCTTGAATATGTAAAAAACAAACAAAAAAACCTACAACTGAATATTAAAATGATTTAGAGCTGCTCCAGTACTTAGTCCTTCTTTTTTTTAACCCAATACCAGTGATTCTGAGATACAAATCCTAATCCTTTATCATATTAGGAAGAATAATGTTTTCTGCATTTATAACACTTTCTCTAAAACTGACCATGCCTGCTCCTCTAAATCTGACACATACACAGGCCACACCCCCTTGTCTATAACTGACACATGCTGAGGCCACACCCCCTTCACTAAAATTGACCATGCCTGCGCCTCTAAAACTGACACATACACAGGCCACACCCCCTTCTCGAAACCCAACCATGCTTTTTCCTCTAAATCTGACAGAGGCCACACCCCTTTCTCCAAACCTTCCAAATTTCTCCTTGTGCATCAGTAACGTACCTCCAACAAGCTAGTGAGCTCTCTCTTATTAAAATATTATTTTATTATATTTATTCCAGATTAAAACTGTTACTGGAAATAAAATTGCTCTCAGAAATTTCTCAGAAGCTTCTAGATCTTACAGTCCAGACTGTTCTGTCTCAGTTAATCAGCAGCCAGGTTTGTTTTCTCATCACTTCCCATGTAACATTTTTCTTTTTTTCCCCCCAGAAATAAGCTAATCCATAATCTTTATTACAGACACCTCAGAGCTCAAGCAGTCCAGTGACACCTACTAGTCCAATTACCAAATAATTAGGTGAAATGAAATGATGAGTAAGTGTGAACAGGGAGGAGATTCTCCAGAAGGCCAGGTAACACCGTCTCTCACTGAAGGATTTGATCAGTTGGGGCGTCTCGCTTTCCTGCCTGAGATCTCATGGTTTTGATGAATCTCTCGGCTGCGCTCCAGCGAGAGCGGCTCAAAGTGACGGCCGTAATCAGATTCCCCGACTTTCTGCTCTGAAGTAGAGGAGGAGGGGGTGAAGCCCTTCGTCTGATCGCCATGAGATTAAATGGTTGTGCAGATGACGAGACGGAGGGTGCCTCTTCAAATCGCACGCCATCAACGGGCAGAAGAATTTTCCGTCATGTTAAGAGGCGATCTGAAGAGTCTCGACTACGATTCGGCCTCGGAAAACTCGAGTGTCAATGACGTCAAATGGCACCTCTTCAGACAAACAAAAAAGTCTAGAGATTCAGACGCAGAATAATTTTAACTCTAAAATTTCTCTTCTGTAGCGCCATTGGTGTAGTCTCCTCATCCGTGAGGTTGAAGTGTATGTGAATTTCTGTCATCAAATCACTTTACCTGTAGTGCTTCTTCACCTGGAATTCATAGACTTCATGAGTTTCTTCATTTTAGGCTACCACTAACATTTTTCTGACTTGGAAATTAGCTCCGCCCCCAATCGAAACGGTTTACATTCAGTGTTAGTGTGACAACGCACGATATACGCATCGATTCCGAACTGACCACGTCCACATGGTCATAAAAAAAGAAGAAGAAGAAGAAGAGGAGAGAGAATGGATCTGTGCCACTTTTGCATGCAATGCGAGTGCATCCTCAGCAACAGCCTGAATTATGTGCTGAAATAGCAGTCGTGACACACATATCCCACATTTCCCAACATGCGACCTTATTAGGCACCTGTTTTATTTGTGTACGATTCACACTGCAGTCAGCAGGTTCGCAGCTGCTCCCGACTCGGACCCTTCGTCAGCCTCCGTGCCGTTTTTAGCGCTCCATTCATCACGGCCCGATGCGTTACCGAGTTAGAAAAGGCACCTGAGAACGTCAACGCAAAAACACGCCTGATGCTGATGTTAACGCAGAGGAAACACAAATCGGAATTTACCCGGTTATACATCAATCGGCGTTACCCGAGCCGCAGAGATAATTCAAGGATTCGCTCCGATTTTGTGGGTTTCCCTTGAGGATGAATTCAGCACGTGCATACCGGACGTTCTATTTATCCGAGTGCACGGACTTTATCCAGGACTTAGATTTGGATTTACGTCAGCGATTTTTATTATTATTTTTTATATAAAAGTAGCTTCACGAATGAGTTACAGCTGCCGTTCTGTTTAATGAAATTAACAAATAAATCGACTGAAGATAAACATGACTGAGAATAATCCTCCCTGAGCCCGTGTTCTTCAGGGTTCTTCAGCTGTTCCTTCATGTTTCCAGGCAGAACCTTACAACAGAGTGCTGCACTCTCAGGAAGGCTTTCAACTAGGACTTATTGATGAGGTTAAGGATGCTTAACTGAATCCTTAAAGAACTCTCTTTCTAAGAAGTCTACAGTATAAAGTACCAAGATCGATTGTAAATGCATGACGGGTTCCAGGTGTTAAGTAAGGAATAAAACGCTCTGGGAGCAGGGTTACTGTCGTCACCATCCTGAAGTTTCATCTCAACACAAAGTGTTTTATTCCTCTTATACCGCAACAATTTTCCAACGATTACGATTATTTATTTATCAGAACATCATGTCATTCTTTTTATCCGTTTAGAACTGTGGAAACACCGGAGACATCAGAAAACACTGACACTGGAGACTCCTTCCATAAACATCTCACCGCATCGACAATGACACATGGTTTTTAAACCCGTTTATGTGGCCCATCCTTATGAACGAGCTGTTGCTATAGAAACGATGTTTTAATATAGAATGAGCGCATTAATATAAACCTGTGATTTATTGACCTTCTGACCAATCAGACCCGCTCTGTTTCACTGCTTCCAGGCACATCAGCAATAATCTTTTCCTCGCTTTTTTTTTTTAAACCTCATACTGCAATCACAGTGCGTACGCCTGCTACACACTACACACACTTGAGAGGTCGTGCTGTTGTTTTAAAAGCCTTCCGTTTAAACGGCAGCACTAAAAGAACCTGATTGTCTGCTGCAGCAGTTTATGACTGGATCATTATGCAACGCTTCAGGGTGTTCGCTCTCTGTAACGGCTCCCGGTTTTCGCCGTTGAGATGATTAAACGCTTCTCCATCAGGCTGCCATGTCTCTGCTCTGCTCTACTGTACAATACACTCCATCTGGCACTCTGGCCTCGAGTCGAAAACTCACACCTCATGAATAATTCAGAGCTGTGGGACTTCACAGCCTGAGCGACGGCTGCTGGAACTCCTCTCCAGGCCGGTAGGGGGCAGTGTGACACTGTAACTTTGAGACATTGATAGCCTTATTGGAAATATATTTACTGAAAAAAAAAATGTCGATGTGTTCAATACTTATTTCCCCCACTGTACATCTATATGTTTGTTTTCATTTTGCTTTATTAGATATGCCTGACCATGCTTGATGCAAATGAGCTAGTTTGTTAGTCACTGGCTATCTAATATCAATTATAAATCCATTAATCTAACGCAAGCATTACATGTGTTTAGTTGGTACTTTTCTAAACCCTAAAAATGGCTGAAAATGTTATCAAAGTGACCTGAATAACAGGTTAGAGGATTTCTGGGAACAAAAACGGTGGCCAGGTGCACGTTTCCTGCATGGGTCTGCTGATGCAGCTCGTTCTTGTCGTCTGTGTCATTTTTCTTTCGCACGAGACAAGGCTAGGGAAGCGAGCGCTCTCATCTCGTCATGTTTAAATCATGGACATGATGGATTTCCTGTCGGGGAAGAGGGTGAAACGGGGTGGACACAAATCACAGATGAGAGGAGGAGTTGTAGGAAAGAGGTCAGTGTCGGAGCAAATGGAGGAGCGAAGTCTATTAAAATCAGGAGGTGATGACGCTGAGAGAATCTCCCTACAGTGGAACCTTTTTTGTTCCGCATCAATTAAAACAAACATAGTATTGCTTTAAAGCAAGACACATTGCTTGGTGCACATCTGAGAAAAACAAATAAATAATAAGTAAGTAAAATATATATATATATATATTATGGTAAATATATTTTCCCTCTGCTTGCTAGCATTTTTTTTCTTGTTAGCAATTCTAGGGTCTCTGTCCTGTTAGCGGTCAAGTGTAATTACAGCGTACGTTTAGTTGTATGAAGTCTTCTTGTTTTAGTAATTAAGCAACACATCCACAACACACACGTTCTTATTTATTTATTTGTCATTCGTTGACTATTTTGTCTTGTTCCCACGGTCGCTGTTACTCAACACTATGTATAAAATACCAAAAGCCTCTTTCCATATTTTCTAGTTGCCTAGCAACAACGTTCTTGTGCTGTTAACCTTTTGGATGGTGAGCAGATTGCATTTCATCACTTTCTAGCTTTCAGACTTCAAGACAAATCACAACAGGACCTCTCAAGCGTCTCTCCTTAACTTACATGCGTTCAACACTAGCTTAAAAATTTGGTAAAAAAAAACCCCCAAAAACTCGCCTAAAAAAATCGTAACATAACCGTGGAATTATGGAATTATTATATGTAATTATTGAAATTAGTTTTTGAATTAAAAATCATAATTTGTACTGTTGCTTGATTTGATTTGATTTAGCGGACATGTCTAAGAGATCTCTTGCTTTTTTAATAGGGTTCAGTTTCAAAGCTGAGTGAAATTATCTAACAAGTCTTTAAGGGTAATTTAAAGTTCACAGAAGTCATTCCACGACTTAATTCGTAATACTGGGAAAACAGTAGAAATAAATTGTACAATTATATATAACCGTTAACGTTTTACTGTAACCATTCACTGTTTTAGAAGCCGTCACTAGGATCAGCATCCTAGGTCAATTAACAAATCACTAGAAATAAATTAATCATGCTCAGCCTCTCTGGACTTCCGTATACTGGTGAATATACAAATCATCTATAAGGGATTAGGAATCTTCATTAAATGTCATAGTGTTTATAAAATAAAATAAACAATATTGTAGAAACACAATCCTTATTCAGATGCACAAAGATGTGATGAGGTCATGCTTTCCATCTTTCATCAAATCCCAGTCGGATCCAGTTTGGAGAGAACGTGCGAGTTTGTTTCCCTGCATGTCGGAGGAGGCGTCGTTTCGGATTAATTAATTCCCAGAGTGTCTGCGTAGGTTCCCCACCGGAAGAATCGACACCCTGCAGGTTAAGAGTTTCTCTCGTCGGTTTGCTCTTTACGGTTTGGTGTCTACAAACCTGGATATAGGCGTACGCTTAATCAGATAAATCTGGGTATATTCTTATATTAGATCGAAATCCAATGTAGATTTACAGCACATGCACATTTCCAAATATTTGTACTGTTACTCTTTACTCATTTAATTTATTTACCACAGAGCAGAAAACGTATTAATGACTAATTATACGTATTACTGACTTCACACAAAGCAGAATATTTAAGGAATAAAAAAAATTAAATCAATAAATAAATAAAAACACTCCGTGTCACACCATTCTAGGAAAATGCACAACACGGTGGTGTGCGATTCACATCATAGGAATCAACATTCTATTAATTATGTATTTTATGCAATTGTACTGTTTGACCACTGTGGTTGCACAACCACAGATTAAGTATACAGAGAGCAATAAGGTTATATGACCTGACCATTTTATAACATCTACAAGAGCTCATCAGCTTCCAGATGACCCCAGCCCCGAGATGCTGCGATCTACAGTGCCTAAGAAAGAGGCTGCGGAAGTCAGGGGTTTTAGCCGACTTTGGAGCTCTATTTCATGTTAAATCTATGCCTCAATGCGAGTGCATGTTTCAATGGATTATTTCTTCCCTGTGAGTCAAAGACTTTGTTATTCGATCCAATCTTTGAGAGAATATATAAAAGAATTCATTTTATTTTCCCCCGGTATGATAAACCTGTAGAACATATTGTTTACAACATTAAATCTCCATTCACAGCCATTTTTGATTAATATATGTTTTATACAGATAAAAACACAATTGTTTATTGTTTATGATTCACAACCTACAAAAAAAAAAAGTCAGTCATGAATTTGTCCTAATTCAGATTTTGTTCAGAATATTCTGAGAATCAAATAGAATCGAGAAGCCAGTATCGTTACACTCCTACTTACTGTATTAACAACGTTGTTACTATACTGTAGAAATGATAATGTATGAGAACTAGTGCATTAATATAACTTACTGTCAGAGCTGCTGTTACTGAGAATCTGACTAATCAGAATCGAGAATTCACCAGCACTGTTCTAGAAGTCTTTTTTTTTTTTTTTTAATCCACTGAAGACTATAAAATGGAAACGGACCCAATACTGAGCCTTGAGGGACTCTTATCTCGAACTGCTTCTCTCCAGCTGGGTGATGTACATATGCTCGCTCTGTAGGGGTCTGTTTTTACCCAGGTTTGGATTATTTCCCCAAGTGATCCCAGTGTGATGGCTGCATTATGAAGCAGTCTACAGAGGGTTTTTCTTTTTTTTTTTTTAATCTTCCTGTTTCTTGTGCATCATTGAAAGCTTGGTGTGTGTGTGTGTGTGTGTGTATGTGTGTTTATGTGTGTGTAGGTTTGGAACAGTAATCCCAGATGGACAGGAGATGTGATGGAGGTTCCTTGATTGCAGTGGTGTTAGTGTACAGCAATCTCTTTAAAAGCTTATATTTTTAGGATCCTTCGAGTCCTTGTCCACGGAATTGTACATTTACCTCAGCAGAATCATTTTCCAACCGCATAGCGAGCATATTTTTTGGAAACTAAGGTCGCTTTCAAATCTTGATCATTTGGTTTCACATCACAATGATTTTCAAGCTCGGTAAACTGCCCTCGGTACTCACGTTATATCTACCTGATAGATCAGTTTGGTCATTTCTGTATTAATCGAAACGTCTTATTGGTCATTTTATGATGGTGATAATGATTAAATATTATTTGAATAAAAATAGTTACACTTTACCCCGAGGTTTATAATAAAACAAATTATAAAAAAAAAAACAAAAAAAAAAAAAAAAAAATTTTTTGTATGTAAAAAAAAAAAAAAAAAAAAAAAAAAAATAAAAAAAAAAAAAAAAAAAAAAAAAAAAAAAAAAAAAAAAAAAAAATATTTTTTAAATAAAAAAAAAATAATAATCTAATACATTAATATTTCATACGTTTAGATTTATGTAATTTGAAGAAAAATTCAGCATAAAAATTCACAAATTTCCGATCCAAATCCGAGCGGCACAAATATCGCTCCATAATGTTTTAAACCTGTCGTTTACCCACTACTCCATGCAGAGCCACAGCCTGAGACCCACGAGGAGGTCTCACCTGCCGAGCTCCAGCCAGAGGTCCACATGGCTGCCTCAGAGCTCCAGCACGAGACCAACGGGGAGGTCTTAGCTCCAGAGCCTCAGCCTGAGGTTAACCTGTCAACCACAGACCTCGAACCCAAGAGGGCTCACCTGCTGCGCTCCACCCAGAGGTTAACATGGAGGCCCCAGCACCAGAGCTCCAGCCTGAGCCTACTGACACGGCCAGCCAGGTTCTGCTGACGCCCGAGTCTGCTGACACGGCCACCAAGGTTCTGCTGACGCCCGAGTCCGCCGACAGGGACAGCCAGGTTCTGCTCCCACCCGAGTCCGCCGACACGGACAGCCAGGTTCTGCTCCTGCTCAAGTTTGCTGAAACAGACAACCAATCTCTACTCTTAGCTATGTTTGCTGACACAGCCTACAAAGTTCAGCCTGCAGGCTCCACTGAGAATGTCGCTCTGATTTCCTGTTCAGCCGAGGACGTCCCTCTGCTTCCCTGCTCCGCCGAGGATGTCGCTCTGCTTCCCTGCTCCGCCGAGGACGTCGCTCTGCTTCCCTGCTCCGCCGAGGACGTCCCTCTGCTTTTTTTTTCGCCAAGAACGCTGTGCGGTTTCCTGGCTCTCCTTGGGACATTCTGCCCAGGGGGCCGGGGCCACCAATGGAGATCGATGTTTCATGGCACTACAGGAGGAGTGCCCTTGGGGGTCACGACTTCCCTTTAGGCAGCGGGCTGAAGAGCATGTGAATGCATGCTGCCGTGCAAGGTGCACTAGCACCTGCTTTTTTGTTGACATTTGTGACATTTGGACACATGCATTTATGTTTTGTTATGTCTCCTCCCTGTTCCGTCATTGGCTATTGTATCACGTGCGTCCGAATTGCACTCAGCAGTCAGCCATTACGAGGCTGATTATGTATGTATATATAGCGCGCGCCTCCCAGCACATGGCGTGGAATATTAGAGTAGTTTAGATGAGAGATAGTTAAGATACTTAGTTTAGATCACTTACATTAGTCATAGTCAGTTACACTGGTTTCTCCGTTCCCAGTATCTTGCCATTGTTTACGTTTCATGTTTTGAGTCTCGACCTTGTTTGCCGATCGCCTGACCTCTTGCAATGTTTGTGGATTACGTATTGGATTTACCTGTCTGTTTCTCATAAATAAAACTGTTCCAACTGCATTTGCATCCGTCATATCTCCGTTACGTCACGACACGTGACACTAATGCTGTATGAAGTGAGAACCTCATTTTCTTTCTCAAATTTCAGAGTTCAACAACTCCAAGATAAATATGAAATACTAGTACTCAGTACTTCCATCTAATTAAAATGCGTTCATTCCCGATCCGTTCTCAATGCAATGATATCGCTTTGTGTGTTTAACACAAAGGTTTCTAACTACATAAAAGGTGTTTAACTGTTCAAAATGAGGACAAAAATAAAATACATAAATTTTTTTAAATAAAATAAAAAAACCTCAGCTTATTCTGGGAGAAAAACAGGAGAAAAAAACTGCTGCTAATTGCTGAGATGTTTAAAACCCTGAAGGTTTTTAGGATCTGAAACCGTCAGATGATGGTGATTCAATAGATTATATATACATACATATAGAGCTGTTTTCTCTACTGGTGTTTCACGTCCCTGGCCATGCTCTCAGTCTCTCTCTCTCTCTCTCACACACACACACACACACACACACACACACACCCTGCAGCGCTGCGTATGCCTGCTTCAGCATTACTGCTTCAGCCAGGAGGAAAAAGGAAAAAATAAAAACATGCAGAAATCCGTTTCATCAGCAATATGAAGCTTATTCACAGGTATAAACCCCCGGCTTTGAATTTAATCAGCGTACATTTGACCAGAGACATAATAGATTGGCTTAATCTCTGTGAGCTATTACACAGACACACACACTCTGTCCTTCAAAAAAGCGAAGTGATTTAATCCATTTTTAATTTAATAATGCCTCAGATGTTAAGAGACTTCCTCCACATGTGTTTCTGATGATATAATTCTGAATTTGCTTCCTTCATTAACAGGAATAAACAAGATAACAGTAGCTGCGTTTACATGGACAACAATAATCCACTCTTAATCCGATTAAGACCATACTCTAAGAAACTACCATGTAAACAGCAATTTTTAATTAATCTAATTAAGGTCATAATCAATGTAAGCAATAATCTAATTAAGACAGGTGGAGTACTCCTGTTTTAGTCACATTATGGATGTGTATTACAGACATGTGAACACCTTAATCACATTATGAACGTCGTGTGGGATTTTTGACCGCATTTTGCGACAGGACACGATCACACACGGCAGCGCAACCATTTTACGGTGAACAAGAGAGTTCGGCTGCGTCCCAAATCGCATACTTGCCTACTGTAGTCCTGTAGTGGGGAAAAAGAAATGCATCTCGGCTACTATATAGACGGCAACTACGCAATTTGGGACACTGCCCACTGCTTCAAGCAATTGTCTATTAGCACGTACAGCATGACAAATAATTAACTGCACTTAAAGCGTTCGTAAATTTTTTTTATAAAAACACCCAAAACTGTATATGGTACCATAACGAAGACAAACTGTATGTTGTTACGTGAAATTCTGGAGGGACGTCGGAAGGTGTGGCGTGGTGACGTAATGACGTGCTGTTAATCTAATTATGTTCTATAACACGTAAAACGGGAACATGACAAGAGTATTCTAAAAGCGACTCATGTAAACACCTTAATCACATTACTGTCTTACTCAGAGTAAGGTCAATAATTAGATTAATGCTGTCCATGTAAACGTAGTCACTGAGTCAGTGAAGCTGTACGTTAGCCAGAGTCTCTGGATTAGACAGTCATCATGTGTGTGTGTGTGTGTGTGCGTGTGTGCACGTGCATGAGTGTGCACATCATCATACAGCGAGAACTATAAAAATCCTATTTAGTGTGAAGGCAGATGTCGATCCTATTTCAATTCCGTCAATTCTATTTCATGCTGTTGTATTCTCGTCCATGCTGCTCCGTTCTTTTCTGCTCAGTTGTACTGCGCATTATTCCAGTGTGTGTTATTCGTGTTAAAACTAAGAGAAATGAACATGATGGGATTAATCAGACTGACTGGAAAAGAAATCCAACTCGCTCCCGACGTACCAAACTGTGACCGTGTGTACTCCGCCATCTGCCTTCACACTGAAAACAGAAATCATCACTGTACTCCAACACATACACAAAGAGACAGAACTTCTGTATGGATGTGTACGATCCAGAGACTTCCGCTAACATACAGCTTCACAGTTATCTCGGTTATTACAGTTAATGAAGGAGGTCCTAATTAAATCATCAGAAACCGATGTGGAAGAAGTCTCTTAACATCTAAGGTGTTTTTATAATAAAATTTGATCAGTTTACTATTTTAAAGAAAAATGTATGAGTATCTGTGTCACATACAGAACAGAATGAAATAAAATTAAATACAACTAAAGTAGAACAGGAAAGAGAATGGAATAGAATAGAAATAAGTAGCATAGAATAAAATATAATGCATGGGATTTCGTGAAGTAGAATAGCAGGAAGTAGAAAAGAATTGAATAGAATAGCAGGAAACAATGGAATAGTTTGAGGTAACATGAAACAATATAATTAGGGCTGCAACTAACGATTATTTTCATTATCGGTTAGTTGGCCGATTATTTATTTCGATTAATCGATTATTTGGATGGGGGTGAAGCCTTCAGGTTCGTAAAAAACTAATGTGTTCCATTTGAGATGATATCTTTCTAAAATTCATACACTAGACCAGAAGTTCTCAACCTTTGAGGAGCCCCTCAGTCCACAACAATTATAGGTTATATATTAAACATTTCTATACATGTTGCTTTATTTTAATAATATTTAAAATTATTAAGATTAACATTAAAATTTAATCAAAACATTTAAAGATTTTTTTTTTTTTTACATTTTATTGTTGGGGTAACATTTAATTTGACTCTTTGAAATATCTTTTGTTTATTTTATCCATTAATCACTTGAACATGTCTACCACTCATTGGTTTTTGCAAATTATCATTTCAGTTGTAAATAAATTGAAAATAAATCCATCAATGAACGATCATCAGCTCAGCTAATGTGATATTTGCGAATAACCAAATTGATTAATTTTAAAACATCTCATTTGAATGTGTTGATACATCTAACAAAACACACACACACACACACACACACACTATCTCTCTCTCTCTCATATACATACATATACATACACACACACACACACACACGTTATTTTTTTTAAGGCTGCACAAAAAGCACTGAATTAAACTACAGTCTTAAATGAATAATATATTCTGGTGTGTGTGTGTGTATTGGATTCTTTTGAGCCTTATATAATTGGACAAACTGTTGTGTAAAGTATTAGTAACAAGTTTGTTTGTTTATGTAAAAACCACAAATTGAGTGTTACAAATACAAAAAAAAAATGGAACTGAAAATTTGCCCCCCCCGCCGCCATCATCTGATTAATCGAAAGAAATAAACGTCCAACTAATCGATTATGAAAATAATCATTAGTTGCAGCCCCAAATAGAATAGAATGATAGAATAGAATAGCAGGAAACAAGGGAATAGAACAGAATATCATGAAAAAATAGAATAGAATAGAGTAGAATAGAATAGAATAGAATAGAAGGAAACATAATAGAATAGAAGGGGATAACGAACTAGAATATCAGGGATAGAATAGAATAAAACGTAATGGAACTGAATGGGATATCATGAACTAGAATAGCACAGAATGCTGTAGTATGCAGTAGCTACTCTGTGTGTGTATGTATGCGTGTGTGTATGCGTGTGTGTGTACGTATGCGTGTGTGTGTACGTATGCGTGTGTGTGTATATATGTATGCGTGTGTGTGTATGTATGCGTGTGTGTGTATGTATGCGTGTGTGTATGTATGTATGCGTGTGTGTATGTATGTATGCGGGTGCATATGCGTGTGTGTGTATGTATGCGTGTGTATGTGTGCGTGTGTCTGTGTGCGTGTGTCTGTATGTATGCGTGTGTTTCTCCTCGATGGGAGTGTCGTACAGATGAACAGAGAAGTCATTTTGTACATTGTAGTGCTCTGGTTTCTGCTGCCTCAGCGCCATGTGTCAACTCTCTTACAGGTTTACACTACACAACAACAAAACATCAACAACAATATTAAAACCCACATCACATCCAAGCTGGGCCACTAAAAAAAACCACAGAGGGAGATGTTCTGCATGGCCAGCAGAAGCAGAGTTATATTTATCTTCGTCTACTAGACAACTTTAGGGTTCGACACAGGTCTTCAGGATCGTCAGAAAACACGCGACGCAGATGTACAGCTCTGGCCAAATAGTAACGTGAGTACGGAATAACACACTGCGTGTCGTGCGATTACAGGAAATTAATAAAGGACATGACCATGTGATGACGCAGAGCAAAACGTTATTACTCTGAAGTTGATCATTTTCCTATAACCACACATCCTTAATAAAAACATACTGTTTATCTGTTTATAGTTACATAAAATGAAGTTAGTTCCTGTTCTCAACTACTACAACAACTACTATTACATCAACTACTGTTACAACTACTACAACAAAAAAAAAAACACCACCACCACCAACGATGCAGCTTGTCATGTTACGTTACGTCACTGTATTGTCCAGACCCTAAGCGACAATCGAATCAAAAGCGTCAGCGGCTCTTTTGGTTTGGCGTGTGGGGGTAATGAAACTGACGAACTGGGCCCGCTCAGGGCAAAAGTAAAAGCGCCGCTATGCTGAACCCTGATCCTGGTTCTGCTGCTTTATCTGAGCCTGCAGCGTCCTGCATGTAAATATTTGAGGAATGCAGCTGCGCATCTGACGTATAAATCAGAGCAGAGACGCAGCGATAAACACACGGCAGCATGACCGCCAGGGGTTCAGCACTTTCCTCTGATCAGAGCAAACGTGTTCTGAATAACAATGCTCAGGGGCTGAGACAGAAGAGAGGTGTGTGTGTGGGGTGTCACGCAAACTGCAAAGAAGGTTGGGTGAGTGGGTGGGTTGGGGGATAGATAAGACGAGAGAAACAGTTTAATAATCACAAATTTGCATAAGTTTTCATAAACCCCCTTGAATATAAAAATTCCTTCCTACTTCCTTCCCCCTCATCCATCTCTTTTTCCTTGTCATTCATTCATTCATTTTTCTCCTTACTTTCTCCCTCCTTTCTTTCTCTCATTTTTCTGTTCCTTCCTTCTTTTCATTCCTTTCCTTTGCTTTTTCCATTTTCTTCATTCTATCTAATCTATCTTCCTTCTGGTTCATCTTTCATTCCTTCTTCCTCCCCTTGTAGTCCAGGACATTTTTTGCTTTTTTGTCCCCTATCCTTTTATCCTCACTTTCATTTCTCTCTCTCTCTCTCTCTCTCTCTCTCTCTCTCGCTCGCTCTAATAACCCCCTCCTCTCTCATTCTGCACTGACCTCACTTAAAGGAACAACATGAAGCTCATCTCTGTGTGTAATAAACTCTTGTGATGAAGGAAAGTCCTGTTTCCTCCAGAGCCACAATTTTAACTGCCAAATGTGTGTGTGTGCGGAAATGGATTTTAAAGCCCTACATGTTTTTAAAGCTGGAATATTAGATTATGCCGATTTTAATGCCAGATTAATCCGGCCAGATGAAGAGTTCACAGTGACCGCTGTCACAGACACACACACAATCACACACACAAAATAACCTTAGTTAACCCCCATACACAGGGGGATACACAGGGGGGAGGGATCTTCTGTTCACTGCCTCATTCACTGCTTTAAAAAAAAAAAAATAATAATAAATAGCACCCTCTGTGTGTGTTTATTTCTGTAGGATTCCACTGTCCACCCTCCCTCATCCTTCCTTCCTCCCCCCTCCTTCATCCTTCCTCCCCCCTCCTTCATCCTTCCTCCCTCTCTCATCCTTCCTCCCTCATCCTCCCTCCCACACTTTCTCCTTCTTCCTTCCTCCATCCCTCATCCTTCCCCCCTCATCCTCCCCCTTCACTTCCTCCATCCATCCATCCATCCATCCATCCTTCCTCCCTACCCTCATCCATCCTTCCTTCCTCCCTCCCTCATCCATCCCCCCTTCATCCATCCTTCCTCCCTCTCTCCCTCCCTCATCCTCCCTCCCACACTTCCTCCTTCAATCCATCCCTCATCCTCCCCCCCTCAACCTCCCTTTCTCACTCACTTCCTCCTTCCTCCATCCCTCATCCTTCCCCCCTCATCCTCCCCCCTTCCTTCCTCCCTCCCTCCCTCCTTCCTCTCTCTCTCCCTCCCCCCCTTCCTTCCTTCTCCCCCCTCATCCTTCCTTCCGTCCTCCTTCCTTCATCCATCCATCCATCCTTCCTCCCTCCCCTCATCCATCCTTCCTTCTTCCCTCCCTCATCCATCCCCCCTTCCTTCCTCCCTCCTTCCTCCCTCTCTCTCCTCCCTCCCCTTCTTTCTCCCCCCTCCTTCATCCTTCCTCCCTCTCATCCTTTCCCTCATCCTCCCTCCACACTTTCTCCTTCTTCCTTCCTCCATCCCTCTCATCCTCCCCTCATCCTCCCCTTCACTTCCTCCATCCATCCATCCTTCCTCCCTCCCTCACCCATCATTCCCTTCTCCCTCCCTCATCCATCCCCTCTTCATCCATCCTTCCTCCCTCTCTCCCTCCCTCATCCTCCCTCCCACACTTCCTCCTTCAATCCATCCCTCATCCTCCCCCCCTCAACCTCACTTTCTCACTCACTTCCTCCTTCCTTTCTTCTCCCCCCTCATCCTTCCTTCCGTCCTCCTTCCTTCATCCATCCATCCATCCTTTCCCTCCCCTCATCCATCCTTCCTTCTTCTCTCCCTCATCCATCCCCCTTCCTTCCTCCTTCCTCCCTCTCTCTCCTCCCTCCTTCCTTCCTTCCTTCCCCCCCCTCCTTCATCCTTCCTCCCTCTCTCATCCTTCCTCCTCATCCTCCCTCCCACACTTTCCTTCTTCCTTCCTCCATCCTCATCCTTCCCCCCTCTCATCCTTCCTCCCTCATCCTCCCTCCCACACATTCTCCTTCTTCCTTCCTCCATCCCTCATCCTTCCCCCTCATCATCCCTTCACTTCCTCCATCCATCCATCCCTCCCTCCCCCTCATCCATCCTTCCTTCTCCCTCCCTCATCCATCCCCTCTTCATCCATCCTTCCTCCCTCTCCCTCCCTCATCCTCCCTCACACTTCCTCCTTCAATCCATCCCTCATCCTCCCCCCTCAACCTCACTTTCTCACTCACTTCCTCCTTCCTCCATCCCTCATCCTCCCCTTTCTTCCCTCCCTGCCTCCTTCCTCTCTCTCCCTCCCTCCCTTCCTTCCTTCCTTCCTCCTCTCTCTCCTCATCCTCCCTCCCACCTTCATCCTTCAATCCATCCCTCATCCCTCCCCCTCAACACTCCTTTCTCACTCCATTCCCTCCTTCCTCCATCCCTCATCCTCCCCTTCCTTCCCTTCCTGCCTCCTTCCTCTCTCTCCTCCCTCCCTCCCCTTCCTTCCTTCCTTCCTTCTCCCCCCTCATCCTTCCTTTCTTCCTCCTTCATCCATCCATTCATCCTTCCTCCCTCCCTCATCCATCCTTCCTTCTTCCCTCCCTCATCCATTTCCCCTTCCTTCCTCCTCCTTCTCTCTCTCTCCTCCCTCCCCTTCCTTCCTTCTCCCCCCCTCATCCTTCCTTCCTTCCTTCCTCCCTCCTCACCCTTCCTTCCTTCTCCCTCCCTCACCCTTCCTTCTTCCTCCTCCCTCCTCCCTCTCTCCCTCCCTCATCCTCCCTCCACACTTCCTCCTTCAATCCATCCCTCATCCCCCCCTCAACCTCCCTTTCTCACTCCTTCCTCCTTCCTCCATCCCTCATCCTCCCTTCCTTCCTCCTGCCTCCTTCCTCTCTCTCTCCCTCCCTCCCTTCTTCTTCTTCCTTCCTCTCTCCCTCCTCATCCTCCCTCCACACTTCCTCCTTCAATCCATCCCTCATCCTCCCCCCCTCAACCTCCCTTTCTCACTCCACTTCCTCCTTCCTCCATCCCTCATCCCTCCCTTCCTTCCTCCTCACCCTCCTTCCTCTCTCTCCCTCCCTCCCTCCCCCTTCCTTCCTTCCTCTTTTCTCCCCCTCATCCTTCCTTCCTTCCTCACATCATCCATTCATCCTTCCTCCTCCCCTCATCCATCCTTCCTTCTTCCCTCCTCATCATTTCCCCTTCCTTCCTCCCTCCTTCTCTCTCTCCTCCTCCCCCTTCCTTCCTTCTCCCCCCTCATCCTTCCTTCCTTCCTTCCTCCCTCCCTCACCCTTCATTCCTTCCTCCCTCCCTCACCCTTCCTTCCTTCCTTCCTCCCTCCCTCCTACCCTTCCTTCCTTCCCTCCCCATCCTTCCCCTCTCTCCCTCCCTCCCCTTCCTTCCTTCCTCCCTCTCCCCTCCCTCATCCCTCCTCCACACTTCCTCCTTCAATCCATCCCTCATCCTCCCCCCTCAACCTCCCTTTCTCCTCCTTCCATCCTTCCTCCATCCCTCATCCTCCCCCTTCCTTCCTCCCTGCCTCCTTCCTCTCTCTCCCTCCTCCCTTCCTTCCTTTATTTCTCCTCTCCTCCCTCATCCTCCCTCCCACATCCTCCTCCCTATCCATCCACTCCATCCTCCCCCTCAACCTCCTTTCTCACCTCACTTCCTCCTTCTCCATCCCTCATCCTCCTTCTTCCTCCTACCTCCTTCCTCTCTCTCCCCTCCCTCCTTCCTTCCTCCCCTATTCACTTCCTTCCTTTCTTCTCCCCCCATCCTTCCTTCCTTCTCTTCATCCAATCCATTCATCCTTCCTCCCTCCTCATCCATCCTTCTTTCTTTCCCTCCTCCTTTCCCCTTTCTTCCTCCTCCTTCCTCTCCTCATCTCCTTTTTTCTTTCTCCCCTTTCTTCATTCTCCCCCTCCCTCACCATTCCTTCTTTTACTCACCCTCCATTCTTCCATCCTCTCATTTCCATCCCCCTTTCTCCTCATCCTCCTCATCATCCTCTCCTCATCTTCTTCTTTCCCCCTTTTTCATCCCCTCCTTTTCCTTTTTTCTTTATTCCTCCCCTCCCCATCTCATCTCTCTCCTTCATCCTCCATCCATCCATCCTATTTATCCCTCCCCTTTCTCCCTCTTCCTTTCTTCTTCTATCTATTCATCTTTCCTTTCCTCTCCTCCTCCCTCTATTCCCCCTTCTTCCCTATCTCCTCATTTTATTCCTTTTCTCCCCTCTCCTCCATCCCTCTCCTCCTTCCCTCATTTCTTTCATCATCATTCTTTTTTCTCATCTCTGCATCCTCATTTACATTCTTTTTTCCTCTCATTTATATCCATCTCTTTCTCATCTTCCTCTCTCTCACCCTCATTCTTTCTTCTTTCATCCTCTCCTCCTCCCACATTTTTCTCTTTATCTCATTCTCATTCATCTCTCCTCATCCTCTTTTCCTTTCATTCTTTCTCATTATCATTCTTTATTCATTTCTCCATTCATCATTCCCTCCTCTCTATTTATCCCCCAATCATTCATTTCCATTCATTTTATCTTATTTCATCATCATCCCACTCCCTTCCTCCTCTCACCCTCATTTCAATCATTTCTTCCTCCCATCATTCTCCCTCCATCCTCCTCTCTCCTCCTCATCCTTCCTTTCTTTCATCTCATTCATTCTTCTCCATCCTCTCCTCTTCTCCTCCTCCTCCTTCGTCATTATCCCCTTCGTCATCCATCCCCCACTTCATCCATCCATTGTTATCATCCTCCTCCCGACCCCCTTCATCCATCCTCCCCTTCATCCATCCTTCCTTCCCTCCTTCATCCAACCTCCTCTCCTCCTTCCTTCCTCCTTCCTTCTTCTTTCCTTCTCTCCCTCATCCTTCCTCCTTCATCCATTCTTCTTCCTTCCTCCTCTTCCTTTTCTCTTCCTTCCTCCCTCCTTCATCTTGCTTCACCCCTCGTCTTCTTTCCTCCCTCTTTCTTTCCTCCCTCCCTCTTTTGCTCTTCCTCCCTCTTGTCCTCTTCCTCCCTCCCTCTTGTCCTCTTCCTACCTCCCTTTTCCATAATTCCTCTTCCCTCCCTCCTCTTGTCCCCCTTTCTTCCCTCCCACTTCATCCTTCCTCCCTCCTTCCTTCCTTCCTCCTCCATCCTCTTCATCTTTCCTTCCCCTCTCCTTCTTTCCTCCTCCCTCTTTTCCCTCTTTCCTCCCTCTTCCATCCTTCTTCCTTCCTTCTCTTATTCTCCCCCTCATCCTTCCTTCTTCCTTCTTCCTTCTCCTTCATCCATCCATCCTCCTTCCTCCCTCCCTCATCCATCCCTTCTTCCTCCTCATCCTTTCCCCTTCCTCCTCCTTCCTCCTATCTCATTCTTCCTTCCTTTCTCCTCCTCATCCTTCATCCTTCCTTCCTTCTTCCCTTTTCCTCCTCCTCTCTCTCTCTCTCCTCCTCCCTATTCATCTTTCCTTCCTCCTCCCTCCCTCATCCATCCTTCCTCCCCCTTCATCCATCCTCCACCCCTTCATCAATCTTCTTCCTCCCTCCTTCCTTCCTCCCTCTCTCTCCCTCCTCCTTCCCTCTTCTTCCTTCCTTCTTCATCCCTTCCTTCCTTCTTCCTCCCTCCCTCATCCATCTTTCCTTCCCTCCTCCCTCCCTCATCCATCATCTTCTCCTTCATCCATCATCCCCACACCCTTCATCCATCCTTCTTCCTCCTCCCCCTCATCCTTCCTCCCCCCTTCATCCATCCTCCCCCCACCCTTCATCCATCCTTCCTTCTCCTTCCTCTCTCTCTCCTCCCTCATCCTTCCTTCCTTTCTTCCCCCTCATCCTTCTTTCCTCCCTCCCTCTTCCATCCGTCCTCCCTCCCTCTTTCTCTTCCTCCCCTCTTCTCCAACCCCTCCCTCTTCCTCTTCATCCTTCCTCCTCCCTCCCTCTCTCCCTCCCCTCTTGTCTTTCCTCCTCCTCTGTCACTCCTTCCTCCCTCCATCCCTCCTTCCATCCTTCCATCCCTCCTTCATCCTTCCTTCACCCCTCATCCTTCTTTCCTCCCTCCCTCTTGTCCTCTTCCTCCCTCACTCTTGTCCTCTTCCTCCTCACTCGCATCCTTTTCCTCCTCCTCTTTCCTCTTCCCCTCCTCCTCTTTCCTCTTCCTCCTCCTCTTTTCATTTTCCTCCCTCTTGTCCTCTTCCTTCCCCCCTCTTCCATCCCTCCCCTTCTCCACTCCCACCCTTCATCCATCTTTCCTTTTTCCTTCCTCCCTCTCTCTCTCCCTCCTCATCCTTCTTCTTTCTTCCCCTCTATCCTTCTCCTCCTCCCTCTTCCATCATTATCCTCCCCTCCCTCTTGTCCTCTTCCTCCCATCCTCTTCCATCCTTCCAACCCTCCCTCTTGTCCTCTTCCATCCTTCCTCCCTCCCTCCCTCTCTCCCTCCCTCTTGTGCTTTTCCTCCCTCCCTCTTGTCCTCTTCCTTCCTCCCTCCCCCCTTCCCTTTCCCATCCCTCTTCATCCTTCCTTCCCCCTCATCCTTCTTCCTCCCCTCCTCTTGTCCTCTTCCTCCCTCCTCTGTCCTCTTATCCCTCCTCTTCCTCTTTCCTCCCTCTTATCTTCCTCCTCCCTCTTTTCCTCTTCCTCCCTCTTGTCCTCTTCCTTCCTCCCTCTTCCATCCTTCCTCCCTCCTTCCTTTCTCCCTCCATCTTCCATCCATCCTCCCTCCCTCTTGTCCTCTTCCTCCCTCCCTCTTCCATCCTTCCAACCCTCCCCTCTTCTCTGTCTTCCACTCCTTCTCTTTTCCTTTCCTCCCTCCCTCTCCTCTTCCTTTCTCCTCTTCCATCCTTCCCTCCTCCTTCTCTTACCTTTCATCCCTCCTTCATCCTCATCCTTCCTTCCTCCCCCCTCCATCCCTCCTTCCTTCCTCCCTCCTTCATCCTTTCCCCTCATCCTTCTCCTCCCTCCTCTTTTCCTCTTCCTCCTCCCTCTTCCTCTTCCTCCTCCCTTCCTCCTACCCTCCCCCTCCTCCCTCCCTCTCTCCCTCCCTCTTGTCCTCTTCCTTCCTCCAACTTCCATCCTTCCTCCCTCCTTCCTTCCTCCCTCCTTCCTCCCTCCATCCCTCCTTCATCTTTCCTTCACCCCTCATCCTTCTTTCCTCCCTCCCTCTTCCATCCTTCCTCCCTCCCTCTTTTCCTCTTCCTCCCTCCCTCTTCCATCCTTCCAGCCCTCCTTCTTGTCCTCTTCCATCCTTCCAGCCCTCCCTCTTGTCCTCTTCCTCCCTCCCTCTTCCATCCTTCCAGCCCTCTTCCTTCCTCCCACTTCCATCCTTCCTCCCTCCTTCCTTCCTCCCTCCATCCCTCCTTCATCTTTCCTTCACCCCTCATCCTTCTCCTCCCTCTTCATCCTTCACTCCTCCTCTTTTCCTCTTCCCTCCTCCTCTTTCCTTCTCCCTCCTCTTCCGTCCTTCCCTTCCTCCTCTTCCCTCTTCATCCTTCAGCCCTCCTCTTTTCCTCTCCTCCTCCCTCTTCATCCTTCCCCTCCCCTCCCTTGTCCTCTTCCTCCCTCCCTCTTGTCCTCTTCCTCCCTCCCTCTTCCATCCTTCCTCCCTCCCTCTTGTCCTCTTCCTTCCTCCCTCTTGTCCTCTTCCTTCCTCCCTCCTTCTTCCATCCTTCCTCCCTCCTCCATCCTTCCTTCCTCCGTCCATCCCTCCTTCATCCTTCCTTCCTCCTTCATCTTTCCTTCACCCCTCGTCCTTCTTTCCTCCCTCCCTCTTCCATCCTTCCTCCTTCCCTCTTATCCTCTTCCTCCCTCCCTCTTCCCGCCCTCCCTCTTGCTCCTCTTCCTCCCTCCCTCTTCCCTCCTTCCCCCCTCCCTCCCTCCCTCTTCCATCCTTCCTCCCTCCCTCCTGTCCTCTTCCTCCCTCCCTCTTGTCCTCTTCCTTCCTCCCTCCTGTCCTCTTCCTCCCTCCCTCCCTCCTGTCCTCCCCCCTCCCTCCTTCCTCCTCCCTCCTCTCCCTCTTGTCCTCTCCTCCCTCCTCCTCCTCGTCCTCTTCCTCCTCCCTCTGTCCTCCTCCTCCTTCCCTCCCCAACCCTCCTCTATCTTCCTCCTCACCCTCCTCTTGTCCTCCTCCTCCCTCCCTCCTCCCTCCCTCCTGTCCTCTTCCTCCCTCCCTCCTCCCTCTCCCCCCCTCCTCTTGTCCTCTTCCTCCCTCCCTCCCTCCTCCCTCTCTTCCTCCCTCCCTCCCTCCTCCCTCTTTCCTCCTTCCTCCCTCCCTCTTGTCCTCTTCCTCCCTCCTCTTGTCTCTTCCTCCTCCCTCTTCATCCCTTCCTCCTCTCCCTCCCTCTCCTTCTTCCCCTCTCCTTCTTTCTTCCCCTCCCTCTTCTCCTTCCTTCCTCTGTCCTTCCTCCCTCCCTCTCTCCCTCCCTCTTGTCCTCTTCCTTCCTCCCTCCTGTCCTCTTCCTCCCTCCATCCCTCTTGTCCTCTTCCTCCCTCCATCCCTCTTGTCCTCTTCCTCCCTCCCTCCCTCCTCTCCTCTTCCTCCCTCCTCTTGTCCTCTTCCTCCTCCCTCTTTGTCCTCTTTCTCCTCCATCCTTCCTCCTCCTCTTTCCTCTTCTCCTCCTCCTCCCTCCCTCTTGTCCTCTTCTCCTCCCTCCCCTCTTCCATCCTCTTTTCCTCTTGCCTCTTCCTCCCTCCTCTCGTCCTCTTCTCCCTCCTCTTCTCTTCCTCCTCCATCCTCCCTCCCCCCTCATCCTTCTTCTTCCCTCCTCTTCCATCCTTCTACCTCCCTCTTCGTCCTTCCTCCTCCTCCCTCCTCTTCTCTTCCTTCCTCCCCTCCTCTTCGTCCTCCCCTCTCCTTTACTCCTCTCCCTCTTGTCCTCTTCCTCCCTCCCTCCCTCCTGCCCTCTTCCTCCCCCCCTCCCTCTTGTCCTCTTCCTCCCTCCCTCTTGTCCTCTTCCTCCCTCCATCCTTCCTCCCTCCCTCTTGTCCTCTTCCTCCCTCCATCCTCCTTCCCTCTTGTCATCTTCCTCCCTCCCTCCCTCATCTATCCATCCTCCCTCCCTCTTGTCCTCTTCCTCCCTCCCTCCCTCCATCCTTCCTCCCTCCTCCTTTCCTCCCTCCTCCTCCATCCTTCCTCCTCCTCCTCCATCCTTCCTCCCTCCTCTTCCTCTTCCTCCTCTCCTTCATCCTCCCTCTTGTCCTCTTCCTCCCCATCCCCTCCCTCCCTCCTCTCTTCCTCCTCTTTCCTCTTCCCTCTTCCTCCCTCCTCCATCCTTCCTCCTCCTCTTGTCCTCTTCCATCCCTCATCCTTCCTCCTCCTCCTCTTGTCTCCTCCTCCATCTCTTCCTTCTCCTCCCTCCCTCCTCCTCCTCCTTCCTCCCTCCTCCTTCCTCCTCCTCCTCTTCCTCCTCCTCCCTCCTCCATCTTTATCCCTCCTCGCCTTCCTCCACCCTCCTTCCTCTTGTCCTCATCCTTCCTCCTCCTCCATCCTTCCTCCTCCCTCTTGTCCTCTTCCTCCCTCCGTCCCCCATCCCTCCTCTTCCCTCTTCCTCCTCTCTCCACTCTCCTCCCTCCTCTTGTCCTCTTCCTCCCTCCCTCCTTCATCCTCCCTCTTGCCCTCTTCCTCCTCTCCTTCCTCCTCCTCCCTCCTCCTTCCTTCCTCCTCCTCCTTCCTCCTTCCTCTTCTCTTCCTCCATCCTTCCCCTCCTCCCTCCCTCCTTCCATCCTTCTCCCTCCTCTTGTCCTCTTCCTCCTCCATCCTTCCTCCTCTCCTCCTTCCTCCCTTCCTTCCTCCCCTTCATCCATCCTCCCCGTCCTTCATCCTCCTTCCTTTCCTCCTCTTCATCCTTCCTCCTCCTCTCTTCCATCCTTCCTCCTCCCTCCTTCCCCCCTCATCTTCTTTCCTCACTCCCTCTTCCATCCTTCCTCCCCCCCCTCCTGTCCTCTTCCTCCCCACTCTTTCTCCTTCCCACCCTCCCCTCTTCCCCTCTTCTTCCATCCTTCCTCCTCCCTCCTCCCACTCTCCCCCTCTTTCCCTTCCTCCTCCTCTTCCTCTTCCTCCTTCCTCTTGTCCTCTTCCTCCTCCCTTTCCCTCCCTCCTCCATCCTTCCTCCTCCCTCCTCCATCCTCTTCCCTCGTCCTCCTCCTTCCCTCCTCCGTCCTTCTCCACTCCCCTCCATCCTCCTCCCAATATCTTCACTCTTCCTCCTCCTCCCATCATCCATCTTCCTCCT
The DNA here is from genome assembly GCA_012411365.1 of Ameiurus melas. Taxonomy (NCBI): domain Eukaryota; kingdom Metazoa; phylum Chordata; class Actinopteri; order Siluriformes; family Ictaluridae; genus Ameiurus; species Ameiurus melas. Next base: position 8,380,245 of record CM022769.1, read on the forward strand.
CCTCCCCCTCTTGTCCTTCCTCCATCCTTCCTCCTTCCTTCCTCCTCCTTCTCTCCCTCCCTCCCTCTATCCTCCTCCCTCCTCCCATCCTTCCTCCCTCCCTCCTCCTTCCTCCTCCCTCCTTCTTTTCTCTTCCCCTCCATCCTTCCTTCCCTCCCTCTTGTCCTCCTCCTCCGTCTTCCTCCTCCTCTTGTCCTCTTCCTCATCCTTCCTCTTTGTCCTCTTCCTCCTCCCTCTTCCTTCCTCCTCCCTCCCTCCCTCCTTTCCCCTCCTCCTCCTCTGTCCTCTCCTCTTCCTTCCTCCTCCCTCTTGTCCTCTTCCTCCTCCTCCTTCCTCCCTCCTCCTCCGCCTCCTCCCTCCTCTTGCTTCTTCCCTCGCCTTCCTCCCCTCCCTCTTTCCTTCCGTCTCCTTCCTATCTTCCCCCCTTCCTTCTCCGTCCTCTTCATCCCTCCCCTCTTGTCCATCTTCCTCCTCCCTCCTTGTCCTCCTCTCCTCTTCTTACCTCCTCCTCCATCCCGTATTGTCCTCTCCTCCTCCTCCACTCATCCTCTTGTCCTCCTCTTGATCACTCTTCATCATCCTTCCTCCTCCTTGTCCTCTTCTTCCTCCTCTTCCGTCCTTCATCCTCCCTCTTGTCCTCCTTCAATATTCCATCCCTCTTCCCTCCCTTTCCTCTTCCTTCCTTCCTCCCTCCTCTTCGTCCTCTTCCTCCATCCCTCCTCCTCCTCCATCCCTCCTCCTCCTCGTGTCCTCTCTTTATCCCCTCTTCCGTATTCTCCCCACCTCCTCCATCCTTCCTCCCTCCTCCTCCTTCCTCCTCCCTCCCTCCTCCATCCTCCCTCCCTCCTTCCTCCCACTCTTCTTGTCCTCCTATCTTCCTCCCCACCAGTCTCCCTCCTTCCTTCTCCCTCCTTCCGTCCTTCCCTCCTCCATCCCTCCTCCCCTCTTGTCCTCTTCCTCCTCCCTCTTGCCCTCCTTCCTTCCTCCTCCTCCTCCTCCATCCTTCCCCTCCCTTGTCCTCTTCCTTCCTCCCTCTTCAGCCTTCCTCCTCCTCGTCCTCCTACCTTTTCACAGGTCTTCCCTCTTTCCTCCTCCTCCACTCCTCCTTCCGTCCTTCCTGCTCCTCTTCCTCCATCCTTCCACCCTCCTTGTCCTCTCTCTTCTCACCCTCCATCCCTCCTCCTCCCTCCTCCATCCGTTCCTACCTCCTCCTCCCCTCCTCCTCCGTCACCTCCTCCTCCTCTTCCTCCTCTCCTCCCCCTCATCTCGCTATCCTCCTCCCTCCTCCGCACATCCTCCTCCGTCCTATCCCTCCCTCCGGCTTCCTCCTCCTCTTGTCTTCCTCCTCCATATCTGCTTCTCCCTCCTCCTTCCCTCCTCCTCCATCCTTCCTCCTCCTATCATCCTTCCTCCTACCCTCCCCCCTTGTCCTCCTATCTTCCCCCCTCATCCCTCCTCCTCCTCCCTCATCCTTCCTACCTCTCCTCCTCCCCTCCCTCCTCCATCCTTCCTGCCTCTCCTCCCCTCCTCCTCCCTCCTTCCTGCCTCCTCCTCCTTGTCCTCCTATCTTCCTCCCACCCTCTTCCGTCCTTCCTCCTCCTCCACTCCTCCGTCTGTTCCTCCTCCTCCATCCTTCCTCCTCCACTCCATCCTTCCCTCCTCTTGTCCTCCTTCCTTCCCTCCCATCCTCCTTACTTCCTCCTCCTCTCGTCCCTCTTTCCTCCCTCGTTCTCTTTCCTCCCTCCTCCTTTCCCTCCTCTTGTCCTCTTCCTCCCTCCGTCCTTCCTCCTCCTCCTCCTCCTCCATCCTTCCTCCTCCTCCCTATCCCTCCCTCTTGTCATCTTCCTCTCCTCCTCCTCCTCCTTCTCCTCCATCATTCCTCCTCCTCTTCTCTTCCCCCTCCTCTTCCTCATCCTCCATCATTCTCCTCCCTCGTCCTCTTCCTCCCCTCCATCCTCCTCCCTCTCTCTTCCTCCTCCTCATGTCTTTCCTCCCCCCCTATCTTCACTCTCCCTCTTTTCCTCTTCCTCCTCCTCTTGTCCTCTTCCTCCTCATCCTTCGTCCTCCCTCTTGTCCTCTTCCTCCTCCATCCTTCCTCCTCCTCCTCCTCCTCCTCCTCCATCCTTCCTCCTCCTCACCCTTCCTCCTCCCTCTTGTCCTCCTCTTCCTCCTCCTCCTCCTCCATCCTTCCTCCTCCTCCTATCTTCCTCCCTCCTTGTCTTCCTCCTCCATCCTTCCTTCTCCTCATCCTTCTTCCCTCCCTCTTTCTCTTCCTCCTCATCCTCCCTCCCTCTTCAATCTTCTCTCCTCCATCCTCCTCCTCTTGTCCTCCTTCCTCCCCACTCTTGTCCTCTTCCTCCTCCTCTTTTCCTCTTCCTCCTCTTGTCACTTCCCTTCCTCCATCCTCCCTCCCTCTTGTCTCCTTATCCATCCTCCTCCTCTTGTCCTCTTCCTCCTACTCTTGTCCTCTTCCTCCTCCTCTTTCCTTCTCCTCCCTTTCATCTTCCTCCTCCCTCTTTCCATCTTCCTCCTCTTGTCTCTTCCTTCCTCCTCTTCCGTCCATTCCTCCCCTCCATCTTCCCTCCATCTTCGTCGTCCTCCTCCCTCTTGTCCTCTTCCTCCTCCTCTTCCATCCTTCTTACCCTCCCTCTTGTCTCTTCTTCCCTCTCTTTTCTTTCCTCCTTCCTCTTTGTCCTATTCTTTATCCTCTTTCTCACTTATCCCTCCTTCCTTCATCATTCCGTCCTTCTTCGTCCTCATCCTATCCTCCTCATCCCTCATCACTCATTCCGTCCTCCTTTATCATTACCTTCCCCCTCGTCCTTCTTTCCTCCTTCCTCTTTTCCATCTTATCCTCCCTCTTGTCTCTTCTCCTCCTTTTCCGTCCTTCCTCCGTCCTCCCTCCCTCTCTCCTCCTCTTTCTCTTCGTTCTTCCTCTTATTCCTCCTCCTTCCTCCTTCATCTTCATTCCCCTCATCCTTCTTTCCTCCCTCCTCTTTCGTCCTTCCTCCTCCTCTTTTCCTCTTCCTCCTCATATTTCCGTCCTTCCCGCACTCCTTCGTTCTTCTTCCGTCCTTCCCGCCCTCCTCTTGTCCTCTTCCTCCTCCCTCTTCCATCCTTCCCATATACTTCCTCCTTCCGTCCTTCCTCCTCCTTCCTTCCTTCCTCATCCCTCATTCATCTTTCCTTCTTCCCTCATCCTTCTTTCCTCCTCCTCTTCCGTCCTCCTCCTCTTTTCTCTTCATCCTCCTCTTCCATCCTTCCAGCCCTCCTCTTTCATCCTTCCAGGCACCTCCTCTTGTCCTCTTCCATCCTTCCCGCCCCCTCCCTCGTCTTCTTTATCCTCCTCTTCAATCCTTCCTTCTCCCTCTTCATCTTCTCCCCTCTTCATCTTTCTCCTCCTCTTTCCTCCTTCACTCCTCCATCTTGTTCTCTTTATTCCTCCTCTTGTCCTCTTCTTTCCTCCCTTTCTTCCATCCTTCCTCCCCCCCTTCATCCTATTCCATCAGATCCTCCCCTCCTTCTCTTTTCCTCCTTCTCTTTCTTCGCCCCTCGTCCTTCTTCCTCCTCCTTCCGTCCTTCCTCCTTTCCTCTTCATCTTCATCCTCCTCTTCCAGCCCTCCCTCTTGTCCTCTTCTCCTCCCTCTTCAGTCCTTCCTCCCTCCTCCTCCCTCTTCCTCCTCCTCCTTCTTTCTTCCTCTTCCTCTTCTTCTCCCTCCTGTCCTTCTTCCTCCTCCCTTCCTCTTCCTCTCATCCCTCTCCTTTCTTCAGCCCTCCTCCTCTTGTCCTCTTCCTCCTCCTCCCTCCTGTCCTCTTCCTCCTCCTCCCCTCCTGTCCTCTTCATCATTCCCTCCTTCCAGCCCCTCCTCTTGGTCCTCTTTGTTCCCTCTTTTCATCCCTCCCTTCCTCTTCCTCCTCCCTCCTCCTCTCATCTTCTTCTCCTCCTCCACTCCCTCCTTCAACCCTCCTCTTGTCCTCTTCCTCCATCCTTCCTCCCTCCCTCTTGTCCTCTTCCTCCATCCTTCCTACCTCCCTCTTGTCCTCTTCCTCCTCCCTCGTCCTCCTCCTCCTCTTCCATCTTCCTCCTCCATCCTCAGCCTAAATCTTCCTTCCCCTCGTCTTCTGTTCTTCCTCCTCTTCCCTCCTTCCACCACTCCCTCTTTGTCCACTTCCTCCCTCCTCTCCCTCCCTCTTCACTCTTCCTTCCTCCCTCCTGTCTTCTTCCTCCCTCCATCCTCTTGTCTCTCTTCCTCCATCCCTCTTTCCTCTTCCTTTGTCCTCCTCCATATCTCTTCCTTCCCTCCTCTTCCTCTTCCTCCTCCTCTTGTTCTCTTCCTCCTCCGTCCTTTATCCTCCCCTCTTGTCCTCTTCCTCCTCTATCCTCCTCCTCTTCATCTTCCTTCTCCTCCCTCCTCTATCCATCCTCCCTCCTTCCTCTTCTCCTCCCTCTTGTCCTCTTCCTCCCTCCCTCTTCCATCCTTCCTCCCTCCATCCCTCCTTCATCCTTCCTTCACCCCTCATCCTTCTTTCTTCCCTCCCTCTTCCATCCTTCCAACCCTCCCTCTTGTCCACTTCCTCCCTCCCTCTCTCCCTCCCTCTTGTCCTCTTCCTTCCTCCCTCTTCTTAATCCTTCCTCCCTCATCCTCTTTATCTTCCTTCACCCTCATCCCAACTATTCCCTTCCTCTTCCATCCTTCCTTCCCTCCCTCTTGTCCACTTTCTCCCTCCCCTCTCCTCCCTCTTTGTCCTCTTCCTTCCTCCCTCTTCTCTTCCTCCCTCCCTCTTGTCCTCTTCCTCCTCCCTCCCTCTTGTCTCCCCTCTTCCTTTTTCCTCCTCCTCCTGTCCTCTTCCTCCCCCCACTCCCTCTTGATCATCTTCCTCCCTCACTCTTATATCTTCCTCCCTCCTGCATCATCCCTCCTCTTTATCATCTTCACTCCTCCGTCATCATTCCACTCTTGTAGTCTTTCATCCCTACCTCCTCTCTATCCATCATTCACTCCTCTTC
>CM022769.1:8385541-8548041 GCA_012411365.1 Ameiurus melas
AAAAAAAAAAAAAAAAAAGAATAATAAAATAAATTCACAGCACCTCACAAACCCCAGCACGGCAGCGGAGAGCAAATAAACAGCCAAGCCACTCGGGTTACTCACTCATCTAATGGCCATGCGACAGGTTTCCCTTCAGCAAACAGAGGCATTTAAAATACACTACAACAAAACAGTACAATAAATCCTGACAGCAGGTGGTGGAGAAACAGCAGGGGGTTGGTATGGCTGAGCAATGTGACAATATAACATCAATAATTCCACAAGACGCTTATCTGAGATGTTGACAGTATTATAGAACATTAAAAAAAACATTTTTAAACATTTTAACAATACATTCTTTTTCACTTATCATTTTCACTGCCATTACAATGGTTGTTTGTTTACTCAGCATCAACTAAAATGTCAGCAATATCAGTTTTACACAAATTCTCATTTTAATGCAACACTACAGGTTTGTTTGTTTATTTACTTACTCACGCACGCACTTCCTGTGCATGAACTAAAATATCAGCAATATCAGTCTTACGCAGGTCCTTGTTTTAATGAAACACTATAGTTGTTTGTTTGTGCTGCAGTTTGTTAGCAAACCCAAAGTTACCTAATTAATATCAGGGTATTGTTTTTAAACCACATCGCCCAGCCCTGTTAGCAACTTTATTAGAAATAGCACACCTTCACAATAGCTATGCGAGTTCAAGTAGTTCAGTACTTACCAGAAAGAAGCTGTTGGGTTGGGTTTTTTTTTTTTTGGCCTTTTCTGTCCAAGCTTCAGTTCACATTCCCTTCTGAGCTCCATTTCACGTTCCTAATCACAACCCACACTCATCCACTCAACCCTTAATCTCAACGCAACGCGACTAATTGATCGTGAACTTGATCTTCTTCTTCTTTTTGTTTTAATGGCGATGGCAAATCAGCCGTGACTAATTGAGCCGCCAATCAGCGACCTCTAAAACCATGTGATTAAATGAGACGCATCCTATTGGATCGACTGACTTCCTGGAATCAGCTCTTTACAACAGAGGTACATCGAAAAGGAGGAAACATAGCAACTGTGTCGTCTTTCATTATATCCCTGCAAATAAACCTGGATAATTAGCTGCCACATATAAAATAAGTTTATGTTCAAACAAATTATGTTCAAACTAATTGGACGGTCAATTAGCGACCTCTAAATCACGTGATCAAATGAGATGCATCCTATTGGATTAAAATCAGGAAGCTCATGGATGACGTTTCAAATTCAACATGACTGCAAAATATTGAAATGTATGACTGGGCGAAAGGTGTCAGTTGACTCTGGTTGTAAAATATTTGGTGTAATAAATTGAAAAAGTAACTTTATTTGTACTGATGAAGTATGCATGTGTGTGTGTGTATATATATATATATATATATATATATATATATATATATATATACACACACACACACACACACACAGTTGGAATCAAAATATTAAACCTCCATTTACTGGTTTACTTTTCAGGTTTATTGTCTTTCAACCAAAAGCAGTTGAAATAGATCAACACAATGAATGCTTCAAGTGGTTTCCCCAAATTCAACTGAAAATGCAACTTATAGTGATTGCTCCAGCCTCAATACATTTTTACTTACATAACCTGCTTTAAATTGCTAACATCTGACATGTTTTTGGTGAATGAATAAGTAGTAGTGTTTTTGCAGTAGAGCAAAAACACACTCCAGTCGCAACTCTTCCATCAGGCCTGTGTCGAACCCGACAAGCACCTCGTTTGTGATGATTAATGTGAATTTTTTAAATATTCAGAAGCTGTAGTCGTGCTATGTGCCAGATATCGATTCAGGCGACGGTATCATGTGAGGCGTTTATTTAATAGCCCCGTCTCTCTCGTTCGTGCTGAAATATTTATTGCCTGTGTCTACTGTTACACTTGCTGTATAAATCTGAAGGGCACAAGCAATACATCCATAATGAGAAAACACAGCAGCTGGCTCGTATATCATTTTAGACCTGCTCATAAACGGGATAATTATATAGCAGCTCTTTCAGCTCCCAAATGACTCCTTGACGCTTTTTTACTGTTGTTGTTCGTTTATTAAAAAAAAATGTATTACACAAAAGAGCAATGAGTTTTGGTTCATTTTCATATATTAGTTGTAAGCCTTGTAGCCTAGCATCTTTACCACAAACTCTCGTACTAGCTTAACGCTGCTGCAATGAATGGAAACAGAGTGTATTTCGACTCAAATGATTCACTGAGTGAGTCAAGTGAGTCACATTCGACTTGGTTCTTAAGTTCCTTTAGTCAATTAGCATTTCGATCATGTCATTTATGAGTTCAAAATCCATTGGGATCAATTCTGGGAATTATGTGGTGTATTTCATGGGGGTTGGGGGGGGGGATCGTCGAAAACAAAAAGAAAAATCATCTGAATCATTCACAATTCACTTCTAGTAAATTCTGTCCACTGCAAGGAGACCCTAATAAAACAGAAATTGATTGATAAGACTTGAAATGTTTGTTACAAAGAGAGCAAATTAGAGTGTCTTAAATCTGAGCAAGAATTATTAAAAACAACAGAGCAACTGGCTCTTTTACCTGAGGGACGGTCCACCATTTTGAGTGTTATGTTCATATTTCACCTAGTGACCTGTCTCTACTCCATACTGTCTCTGTCATGAACCACTAGCAATGACACTTGCATGTGAGCAGTATTAGCATACTAATATATAACACCAAGCAAATGTTGACATATTTTATATTATATTCATATAATAAAATACATTATGATATTAAAGTATTTATAATCCATTCCCGCTCTGTCTGTAAGACATCAGAATAACAGCACAGTGCCAGGAATGTAACACCGCTACAAAGCTGTGTCGAGTGTTCGCCAGCGCTCCCATCTGTCCATTGTGAAGAGCAAAGGATCTGTCTTAACACATTAATAATTAATGACTGATCTGTATCGAGGGGTTAATGAATGGAGATCCTCGCCATCCCTGCGTGGTCATTTTTCATATTCTGCTGATGATCCTTCCTTTTATGTGTGTGTGTGTGTGTGTGTGTGTGTGTGCACTTTGTCTTAATCTCTTTCTGGGAACAGAATGTCCAGACAGTGCAGGGAATGCACAGAAATGCTGACGCTGTGATGGCAAACTAAGTCTAAATATTTCAGTGTTAATTAATGAATAACACAGAAATGCAGGATATTAGTTTATGTATGTTTGTGTCTCCTTTCTTCATTTATTGTGCTAGTTACTGTAAGCTTGTTTCAGGCCTGAAATATTACAAAAGCACCAAACGGATATACAGTAACTCCATAAGAAACTAGCATCAAAGAAGCTATCATCCAAGCAGTGCTAATCACAAGGAGCTGAGAAACAAAAGAAGAAAAAAATTTATAACAGGGGAAAAAGTTATCATTTGGGAAGCCTTAGCAAATCTTTTGCTGCTTAAGTTTTGCTAAGGCTTCCCAAATAATTAGTTTAGCTAAGATGGAGAGTGCAAACTAATTTTAGCTAACATTAGCTAACCTCTACCACATGAACAGTCATGCATACACGTTTACAGCTAGCTAATTATCTGGCTAATATTTAGGAAACAATACTGCACGTCCCAGATGATAGGAGAAAAAAAAGAGAAGAAAATACAAACAGACACAATGGTAAATGACAATATTTCTTTTATTTTTCTCTCTCCCTCTAGAGTTTAAAGGTTTATTATTTACAAATGAACAGAAAAAAAAACAGAAAAAAAGAATTTGTCTGCATAAAGTTGTAAGAAAGTATATGTTTTCATCATTCATCATCTTTCTAGATCAAATAACCCAGTTTCATTTTTTTTCTCCTGTTAATAATATATTCTTTTTTCTGCTTCTTTTTTTTAACGCACACAATGAGCACAATGAAACGATGAGCTGGCTTCGTAGCTTTTTCCCCCCCTCGCCTCGTTTGTCATCATGCAGGAAATGAAATGATAATTTCAAATGCATCCGGGAGACTTTGGGTTTTATGCCCTTGTTTATTTGCAGCACAGTCTCTCTTTTGTTCTTTTTAGTTTTCATCTCCACACACACACACACACACACACACACACACAAAGACAAAGACAAAAGGATGGAAAAAACCCGATAGGAATCTACGTGCTGGTTTCTCGAATGCCTCCGTACTGAACGACTGGTGTTTATTTGTTTTTAGTGTGGTTACGCACACGTGTGTATCGATAATGCGAGCCAAACATGTTAAACGCAGGAAGCATCTCTCTTCTAAAGGCAAAGTGCTGTATCGAAAAATAGCTGCAGTTGACTGTTGCTAACTCTACGCAAGTTTAGAGGTGTGCATCAGGACTGGGATCTCACGGAAACTTACAAAAAAGTCAGATTTTATTTACTTACAAGCTTGCACAACAAAGAAAGGCCATGTCTATTAACATGAACATACTTGATTAATGTTTAGTAAATGCTATATCAGACAGACAGACAGACAGACGCCCGTTAGATTACTACGTACATGTTTGAAACAGACCAAAGATTTCAGCAACAGGTAACATTTGAACTGAAATGTTTTCTATCTAAATTCTATCTAAATTAGGATAATTATGATGCTGTAAAGTGACAAATGCAAGCGATCAGCTCAAATTATTCCCCGGACCAAACCTGCAGTGCGTGCAGTCCAACATTTGTTCAGTTCTCCAGAAAAACGTATAACGGCAACTTATAACTTTATCATTTTATCTTGTCGCATAGGTACATTTAATGTGTATGGAGACGTTACGAAGAAAAATAAAGAGATCGCCTCTCGTGAGTGTACCTAGCTAGTACAGTTAATTTTCTTTTCGCTAATCTAACCTGAAAACGAAGCTTGCGCTAATAAGCAGAGAGCATAAGATATACAGTAAATTTTCACACCGGATAGCATTTCATTAATTTCTGTTTAACTAGTTAGTCCTTCCTGGATTTGCTGATTTTGCGATCACAGAAATGAACATGATATCAATGAAACTCAAAATTACCAAAGATTTTCCACAGACTTGTCATGTGACGTTATCACAACGCATGGCGCATTCGTTCAAAGCCATCTTCGATTCACGTATGTGAATTGAACATGAGTACAGCTACGTAAAAGCTCTCATTTACCAACAAACATCACTGCGAAAGAGCACGCAAAACAATTCAGTGCAATCGCCATTTCGCTAATTTAAGTAGTTTCCCACAAAAAAACACAAAAGACTCCGCAAGTTGCATCACAAATTTAGAAAAACAGCGCAACAAAATCAAGCGTTTAAATAAAAAAAAAATCTGCGAAATCCTGATTAGTTAGCTTAAATATACATTTTAGCTACTACTGGACAGGCCACGCCCATACAGAACAGAAGTAGCAGTCAGTACATGCCCACAAGAGACAAACTACAAGCAATGATACTGATATTGTGAACGTCACATCGGGTCACGTGATTTAAAACGACTAGTTTGTTTATTTTTTTGGAAACTAATATTAGACAGTTAGAAATATGAACAATAATAATAACTGCAAAATTAGGATTCAACTTTTTTTTTTAAAGTCCCTCGCACACCTCTATGCTACACTACACCCTCTAAACTATGGCATAGAGAGACATGACATCTCACGTTATCATTATAATGTCCCAAATCAAACTAAGCACAACGTTTCATACCGAAACGTTCAGCTATCAGAAAGTGCAATTCGAAGAATTTTATGCTTTGGCCGGTTTTGCTCCACGCATTCTAATGAATCCAAACCAAACTAGCGCTACTAGCTAGAATTCATTTTCACAAGTGCTCTGGAACTTTATACATTCGTTTATTCGCATCCCAGACCTACACGACGTCTTAACATTTTTTTGGTAAGATCTTTTTATTTTTGTGTGTCCTTATTAGCCGTTGTATCTTACACAGAAAATAAACTTTCGTGTAAGATACAACAATTTCGTTTTAGAGTTTAGTCAAAACATGCATCAAAAATTTGATCAAAATCACAGCTGCCCAACACCAAATTGTCGCCAAATTAACGCCCAAATTCTCAGCATGGCTGCGTTTTTGCTAACTGATATGTTAGCATCTTTACTGAATGATTCACTGTAAAAATTGCAAGCTATTGATCAATGATATTCCATACAGACGCATGTTATACGCCTGTATTCCTGCATATTAATCTAGTTCTACTGTAATTATAAAACTGATGTGAGAAGATACTCTACTTATAGCTGAAATTAGCATTTTTCATAGCTGAGTGAATCGAAAGAAACCGAGAAGCTAGATAGGAACTTCATTACAGGATTTTAAAACGACGACTTCAACGAGGCGTGTCGTATTTGCCAGGAAAGTACGGTAAAGATGAACAGACATGCACAGTCCTTTTGCTGCCTTCCAGAAGATCTGTCTCAGAAGATTTTTTAGACTTTTTTTTTCTTTTCTTTTTTTTTACGAGTGTGAAGAACAGCATGATATATGAGCACAAAAGTATTTGGAGAGAAATAAAACATGTGGCCTGGAAGAATTTTTCGTCACATGAAGGTTTCTTCACACCGTATGATTTTCACTACTAACAATATGTGAAAATTGTGAACAGACAAATTCCTGTTCTAAAATCGGACCTCAATTCGGACGGGATAGGTTTCTCTGAACTTCTTCGAACATCTCCTTCATGACGATAAAACTCTCGCATCAGTACAGCAGCTATTTTAACGCAGGAGGATGAGTTTCTGCGTCGCATGTGGTCACGTTTATTTATTCAGCGGCAACTAAATAAACGTTAGATAATTACAGAACCGACAGCGATACAACCGCTTAATTGTAGGTTTCTAGAATGCTAGAAATGACGTTGTTTGTGCGTAATATCTCATAATTACGATATTTCCAACAGGATTCGAAGGCAACATATGTTTTCTCCGCCTGTGTTTTAGCGACTGGACTTCATTTTGTAAGTTCAGCCATCTCGCTAAGGTAATTTTTGAGAAGATGTTGAACGGATACACACTCGTCCATGCGTGCACACATCAGGAACGATGAGACGGGAGACGCATGGCTATAGTTTAGGCACAAATACTGAAGAACGTGCTTTTTGGTGAAGATTCTTCTGATACACTTCTGTTACATACACATACACACAGAAATCGTTTCCTGGCAGACAGAAAGAAAAAAAAACACTTCACAATACATTTAAAAGTCAACGATTTTAAATAGTATCTTCTGTAAGTATTTGTGATGGTGCATGCGGTAATGTGAAGATGCCTGGAGTTGGTACCCCGAGGTTCTGCGAGTCCTCTAAGTCTGAAGCGTCTGATGCTTGAAACCCGAGGCTTAGGTCTCTGACTCTTTACTGCTGTCTTATTTAACCCTTATATTCCTTTCACTGTTTAGACTGTACATTAATCTGGCATATATTTTTTAAGTCCCCAATAAATCTTATCTTTATCTCAGTGAAAACATGAGGACAAAAAAGTATACATTTTTCCAGAGAAAAATATCCTGTGTAGAAGCAATAAAATGTTTCTATTTCTTATGAGCTACAATAGTAATAAAACTCAAAGAGATATGAACTGAAACACTAGAAATCTCCAACTCTGATTAAAACAGCCTGAACGGAACTCATTGAAAGGAGCGAATCTCTGTCATGACCAAATGATTCACTGATTCACACAGACTGATTCACACATTGGCCCAAATGAGAGAGGATGGAACCTCTGTCATTACCAAATGATTCACTGATTCACACACTGACCTGAATGAGAGAGAAGTGAATCTTACTTCCATTTTGATGGTTTCTAGTTGCAAAGCAGCACCTGAGCGAAAGGATTTGTTCGCTTTACTGACTCGTTCGGAAAGATCTAATCGTTTTGATCGAATTTGATATCATTTGGGGTATTTATGGCAATTTATTTATGATGCGAAATAATTGTAACCCTTCAGTTTCATTTAATTAATAATTTAAACAAAAAACACAGTTGTTTTGTAAATGTGTTGCGTGAACAGGATATAAGGGTTATAATTCAGCATAATAGACCTAATTTACCTGATCTACCTGAGCCCCAAGCCTCATGGATGATGCTTTCACACACACACACACACACAGACACGCACACGAGAGAAACCTTAATGCAACACAGCTTTAGCTTGCTTCTTAGATATGTCTGAACTGAAACAAATATATTTTTCTCATCTTTGCTACCATTTACAGACAGACTGTGAAACAGAAAACAAATCCTTACTCAATAACAGCAATGAAAAACCCGTGTACAGTGCAAATCAAATTCATTCTGACATTTCATTCTGTGCATCAGCGATGCAGCCAAGATGGATTTAGTTGCTCACATACTCTATCTCTCTCTCTCTCTCTTAAAAAACCAACAAAAAAAGATTTGTGCAATGACCGTGCAAAAAACCGCATTTTGGTTAGCGGTGCTCGTTATGAAGTGTACAGAAACGAATAACTGGCCGATCCTAAGCCCCAGCTACGCGTCGTTACTGCTGCTATCCAGGTAGATTTTCTGAATAATGGTTTAAACTGGCTACCTCAAGACATAAACAAATAAATCCGTTAAAACAACAGGGCGTTTAAAAAGAAAAACAGAGGCTCCCGCAAGCTCTTTGCTTTGAGTTTGACTACAGCTGTACAGTTACTGCATGGCTAATTTGTGAAAATCAGTAAGAACATTAGCTGTAAACCTGCATTATAGATGCTTTTAATTTATGCAAAATGGCCACGATGTTACGTTACCACGTAATAACAATCTACACAGGGATTTGTACAGAATACGCATCAGATTTAACCGTATGTGGAATTGTTGGAAAGAGTCTCCAGTGTCAGTGCCTTGTAACGGCGTAATGGCTTTCTGAGATCTTTCGGGACAGAGGACTTTTACGCTTTTTTTTTGGCGGTTTCTCTGAGACATGAGAAGCTGCATTTTTTATTGTGACTTATTAACCTGGAGACAGAGAAAGAAAGAGAGTCTGGCGAAGGAATGACAAAGTTTATTGCTGCTCTAACGTAAGCAAGAACAGGAATGAGCTTGCTTTACGGGGGTTCTGCAACGTTAAATGTAACTATAAATCGATAGAAGTATGATGTAGTATTCTTAAATGGAAAAAAATGGAATTGCTCGGAAATAAGAGGAATAAAACATTTATATAATCATATATATATATATATATATATATATATATATATATATATATATATATATATATATATATATATATATATATATATATATATATATATATATATATATATATATATATATATATATATATTCAGGGTGGTAACAGTAACGCCGCATTAAGACAGGGCTAGGGATTGGTCGGTTACATAAGAGATGCTGTACCAAAAGATGTGATGTGAATTGCTTACAAAGGAAAAAAAAACCTCCCAACACGTTTAAGCAGCTGCATAGCGAAATACAGAGTGACGTCGATTGCTTAAGCATAATACTGACGTAAACGTAAAACATAAATAGATGGAGTCAGTGCAGCATTCAGCTTACAGTAATGATAATGTTGTTATCGTTCCATGTTTATCGATGTTCTATAAATACGGGGCCCATTTAGAAACGACGTCCTGAAATAAGTGTGCTTTTAGACTGCAAAAAGCTTTTTGTTCCATCATTGATCTCTCTGCGCTCCTGTTCTCTGGTATCTAAAGATCTGTATAAAAGCTCGCGTCGGCTTTTACAGCGATATATAAATCCCGTATCGACTACGTGATCACGCCATCGTTTGCATTAAGGTTTGCATGTCTCTAATGATAATGATAACTCGTGATTGGTGTCACTTTTGTACATATGCATATGTATATGTATTTGTGTGTGTGTGTGTGTGATATCCAGGCTTCAGACTGGTAAGACATTGTCATGTTCGAGAATGCACCACACGTTATTCTGCAAGGACTAGCTCTACAAAACTATTTACAACACACATATAGTTTTGTCTTTATATCACAGTCTATTGCATAATGGTGATAATCTTTAGTTTATAAATAATATAAATGTACACAGTCAGACATTTCATCGTGTCCGTCTCAGAAACCAGGGGTAGAAAATAAAAGAATCCACCTGCAGCCCTACTCTATCTTTACAAATGATTAAACAGGAGAAAAGGAGAAAATAAATAAAGCAATAATAATTTTAAAAAAAACAGCAACTTTTATTCCCTTTGATCCTGTAACACTGCCTCGGTCTTAACACTACACTTCATTTACTGGACTGTTGTATTGCAGAGAAACTCAGAGCGTCAGAGCTGCTTTTACCCGCTCTTTCCTCCCTGTAATCTCCGTCCTCCTGACAAATATCCATATAGATGAATGTGCTTTGCTTTTTTTATTATTATTATTATTATTTTTTTTTTAGAGTGCCAGTATTGGTTTTGCGTGTAGGTTTTTCCACAGTGATGCCAAAAAAAGGCTGCTGAATGCTGCTGGACTTGGATTTGGACATCGCCTCGAGAAAAAACAAGAGAAAGAATAAATTCCAAAAAACGAAAACAAACAGCTTGCCAGCTATCGTTCCAGTTACAAAAAAGAAGACAAACAAACAAACAAGAAAAAAAAACAAAAAGGAAAAAAAAATTTTTAAATCCCCAACATGTCCATCATATATACATATCAGAAAGGAAGACTTGCATTTATACTAGTGTTTTCCCGCCTTTTTTTCCATATAGGCAGTGCCAAATATTCTAGATTTACACGTATATATTTGTATAATATACATTCTTACGTTGAAGGGGAAAGGTTTCTAAAATAGAATATAATACAAGGGCAAGTCTGTACAGGATATCTACGAGGTTGGTTGGAGGAAGAAACAAAAATACTTGTCTCTTTTTTCGCATCTCCATAAAAATGAAGCAAAATCATTTAAAAAATCATCAATCAATAAATAAACGAAGAAGAAGAACAAAAAGAAAAATCATAAATTCGACGCAAACCGCATCTTGTCTTGTTCAGTCTCGGGGCCGCTGTTTAAGACGGCCGACTCTCTCCTGGATCCCATAGGATCTCTGTGCTGGACCGTAGAGGACGCTGCTCGCACTGGTGGTAGCGCGCCTGATGACATTTGTCGGAAAAGCGCCACCCTCGGAGGGACCGTGGCGCGAATGGCGCCCTGCTGTGGGGCAGAGCCAGGGGCTTGTGGGGATGGGCTTGCTGCGGGCTGGATAGATGCCAAGGATTCTCCAGAGGATGGATGTTGCCTAATGGCTAATGAGGTTTCATGAGGCAGCGAGGGCTGAGAGGCCGAAAGATGGCGCACGTCCCTGCTAAGACTGCTATGAACCTCGTTTCTCTGCGGGGACGCCTGCTGGGGCTGCGTTGACTGCTGCTGTTGCTGCTGCTGTGTCATTACGGCCGACAGCTGGGGCAAGAGGGACAGCTGTGAAGCCGTGGGCGACCCGTACTGGAAGGTTCGCCCTGCCGTGAACGAGCAGGGAGACATGACGCCTCCGGGCATCGGCTGCTGCTGGAGGGGCGTGGCAGGGTTGCCAGGCGACGAGAAGGCCACACTCCCAGCTAGGCGAGCCGCAGGGATTATGGACGCAGAGGTGCTGTAAGACATGGGGGCCATAGGGGTCATGGGCGAGGATTGCGGTTGCTGCTGGAACTGGCTGTTGGCGAAAGGAGGCTGAGCCGGAGAGTTAATGATGGAGTTTCCGGACATGGGCGTCGAATTCGCACCTGTGACTGACTGCTTCCTCTCCACCATCATCACCATCTCCCGGTCCTGTCGGATAATCTGCTTCAGAAGCTCGTTCTCCTGTGTATTGAACACGCCAGCATTCAGGTCCTTCTGGAACTTCTGAAGCAGGAGGGAGTTCTTCTTCCCTGGAAAGAACAAAATGTTAGCTAGCTACGATGACCACCATGCAGCGTATGAAATATTACAGCATATGAGGTGGAAAACAGTGAAGATGTAATGGAGACACGGGGACAACATGAAGAGAAGACTAGCAAAACTAGCAAAAAAGCAAAAATACTGTGCTAAATAAAGTCTGACGTACCTACAAACACCCGGCGTAACTAAACCCTACAAATAACTTTGTTCTAATACTTTATCAAGATCGCATACACAACACACACCTTTAAGAGTATCTATTCGACCTATCCATGAGAACATCGACATGGTGTAATGGAAAAATGTTGTTGTAGGCACACTGTATCTGGCCTTCCTTGCTTAATTAACCAAGTAGACTGGCTTTATTTCGATAATTGGCTAAATTGTCCATACAGATCCAGGAGTAGCCGTTTTAAGTCCATTAAGACTGAGACCATTTGAAGTATGTGACATGCGGCCATTAACCGAAGATTAGATCTCGACTGTAGTAAAGACAAACAGCACACCAACCATTTCGATCAGGCCTTTATGTATGTAGTTCAATACCCTGACAAAATGTTGGAATGCTAAATGACTCCAATAATTATAGGAATGACTCAACTCTACCATGTAAAGCTAATCACTGACTCTGTCAGCGGTGGAATTACAGTCACACTCTCTCGGGATGCAGAACGTTCTTCAGTGTCGGTGTGAAGAAGAAACAGGCTACTCGAGAAATCAATTTTGGTGACAAGCATCGATCAGATACTGCGTGTAAGGAGGTGTGAGGTGTAGAGAATACTATTGGTTATGTAGGGTTATTTGACACAGTGTATGATTTGAGGTTGATGGTTCGGGGGTTCTCTATTGTAGCATATAACTACCGCTGTCTTCGTTTTGTAGATTAATTTCTCGGCGAATGCCCCCAGAAATCATCAATTGAATGCCCCCAGAAACCGTCAATTGAATGCCCCAGAAATCATCTCTCGACCACCAATGGCTATGGTATAGTCCGGATTCCAACTTGCAAACTTTACCTTTTTCATAAACATGAAAATAAAGTGACAGTCAGCAAAAAGATATCTGGATCTTCTAATTTTGACCTGAAAGACAAACGTCCTTCCTGTCCAGAGATCAGGGGAAATTATCTGTGCTTAGACCCTCAGCCACAAATGGCTCTGGCATTGTCAAGGTCGGGATTCAAACAAAATGTGGAAAACTGGTAGTCATTAAGAATTATAATTAGATCTTTGGGGAACTTAATTTTTTTTCCCATTTTATTGCTGTGGAACTAAAACATTACACCAACGAACAAGCCTCAGTTTGTCATTGTGGACTATTTCTATCCATCATCAAGCCTTTTTTCCCAGCCAGAGAACAAGGGCAATTATTTATGCTTGGACACCTGGCCACAAATAGTTCTGCTGTTGTTATTATATTACTGGGGCATTTTAAATGAAAAAGTTGCAGTCAACAAGAAGCTATCTGGATCTTCTCACTTTGACAAGCGGTTAGTGTGTACAGACCTGAAAGAGGAACGTCCCTTCTTCCCACCCAGTGACTAAGGTCCTTTATTTATGCTTTGACCCCTGGCCACAAATGACTCTGTCACTGATGGATTTCTGACTGACCCAGTGCGTATCCCAGTAGTCTTATTCACTTCCAACACACAGTACCGTTTGTCTTTACTCTTCTACACCTTTATACTGTAATGACATATAATCTCAATCGTGTTGTCCCAGGGAGTATGTCCTCGCCACTTTCCTCTCTGGCTTCTTCATTAGAGATCTAAATCTGCATCTGGATTTCTGTAAAGTTGCTCTGTGACAATATATATTGATAAAAGTGCTTGGACTCACGCTTGGACTCCTTTCCAACAATGGCTCACAAAAATTCTCCTTAAGGTTTTACGACCTTATGAAAATATGAAGACATGAAAAGAGGTCTTTGGGTGAAAGACCGGCCACAAATTCCATGCTGTGGTTGGAGCGTCATTGATTCTCAAGTCGAATTCAAGAAACTACAACATTCGAAATAAATTTTCGGATTTTTGTGTAGGCTTATGGAAAAATCAGATCCTCTTTCCTGCTTCTTGGTGCGTTGGATCAGTTTTTTATCCACTATCTTGACGGGTGATGTACTGTATAGAGAGACAAAACACTAGTCGGCCATGATACAGCCAATTATTGTATCCTGGTAGCTATATCCCAGTGAATCTGAGTGTTTCCTGAAAGCCTCACAGTTTCACTCCCTTTATGCAAGTCTAAAAGCAGCAGTAGTGACTGGGATTTATTTCTTTAAATTTGACCTCTCATCTTTTTCAGTTTGCCGAGCGGCTTGCAGCCAAGCAGAACTCTTCAATCAGTAGAACTGAAGGCGTAAAAGCCATTAACAATCAATCTCTTGGCTACAGAGATCCCTTGCTGATTTTGTACGTTTGCCCACTGACAAAGAAATGATCAGTCTATAATTTTAATGGTAGATTTATTTGAACATTGAGAGACAGAATAATAACAAGAAAATCCATAAAAACGCATGTCAAAAATGTTATAAATTGATTTGCATTTAATGAGGGAAATATGTATTTGACCCCTCTGCAAATCATGACTTAGTACTTGGTGGCAAAACCCTTGTTGGCAATCACAGAGGTCAAACGTTTCTTGTAGTTGGCCAGCAGGTTTGCACACATCTCAGGAGGGATTTTGTCCCACTCCTCTTTGCAGATCTTCTCCAAGACATTAAGTCATTAAGGCTGACATTTGGCAACTCGAACCTTCAGCTCCCTCCACAGATTTTCTATGGGATTAAGGTCTGGAGACTGGCTAGGCCACTCCAGGACCTTAATGTGGTTCTTCTTGAGCCACTCCTTTATTGCCTTGGCTGTGTGTTTTGGGTCATTGTCATGCTGGAATACCCATCCACAACCCATTTTCAATGCACTGGCTGAGGGAAAGAGATTTGACGGTACATGGCCCCATCCATCGCCCCTTTGGTGCGGTGAAGTTGTCCTGTCCCCTTAGCAGAAAAACACCCCCAAAGCATAATGTTTCCACCTCCATGTTTGACGGTGGGGATGGTGTTCTTGGGGTCATAGGCAGCATTCCTCCTCCTCTAAATACGGCGAGTTGAGTTGATGCCAAAGAGCTCCATTTTGGTCTCATCTGACCACAACACTTTCACACAGCTGTCCTCTGAATCATTCAGATGTTCATTGGCAAACTTCAGACGGCCATGTATATGTGCTTTCTTGAGCACTGGGACCTTGCGGGCGCTGCAGGATTTCAGTCCTTCACGGCGTAGTGTGTTACCAATTGTTTTCTTGGTGACTATGGTCCCAGCTGCCTTGTGATCATTGACAAGATCCTCCCATGTAGTTCTGGGCTGATTCCTCACTGTTCTCATGATCATTGCAACTCCAAGAGGTGAGATCTTGCATGGAGCCCCAGGCCGAGGGAGATTGACAGTTCTTTTGTGTTTCTTCCATTTGCGAATAATCGCACCAACTGTTGTCACCTTCTCACCAAGCTGCTTGGCAATGGTCTTGTAGCCCATTCCAGACTTGTGTAGGTCTACAATCTTGTCCCTGACATCCTTGGAGAGCTCTTTGGTCTTGGCCATGGTAGAGAGTTTGGAATCTGATTGATTGATTGCTTCTGTGGACAGGTGTCTTTTATACAAGTAACAAGCTGAGATAGGAGCACTCCGTTTAAGATTGTGCTCCTAATCTCAGCTCGTTACCTGTTTAAAAGACACCTGGGAGCCAGAAATCTTTCTGATTGAGAGGGGGTCAAATACTTATTTCCCTCATTAAAATGCAAATCAATTTATATCATTTTTGACATGTGTTTTTCTGGATTTTCTTGTTGTTATTCTGTCTCTCACTGTTCAAATAAATCTACCATTAAAATTATAGACTGATCATTTCTTTGTCAGTGGGCAAACGTACAAAATCAGCAGGGGATCAAATACTTTTTTCCCTCACTGTATGTATATTATGTGATATAATTTAACTTTTTTTATCATTTACATAAATGTGTGCTGGTTTTATTCACTTTTACCTTGATATGAATTTAATCTTATAGGATCTGGATTAGATTATTTGTTAGCATTTCTCTGTCTGATGTTCTGCTGTCAATTTCTGTTTCTTCCTTATTCGTTAGTATATTACCCTGTTGTCAATATGCAGGACCTGTCTAAACATGAGACATTAGTCCCAGTAGGGCTTTCCTGCCTTATAAATATATATATATATATATATACCCCAGCTGATATATATATATATATATATATATATATATATATATATATATATATATATATGTATATATATATATATATATATATATATATATATATATATACATAAAAAGAAATAAAAGGAACATAGCTTATGAGAGCAGAAGCTTATGATTAATCTGGTACTGCTGTTTGAGAGCAAGCAAAGATGGCTGTCTCACTGCTGTACTGATGAATAACAAACCAGACTAAAGATGTCTAATATCCCTAGCGTTTTCCGTTTTGAGAGAGCGGATGTAACGCGTGGCAATAGGAAGAGAAACATATTTGCTCCAGGTTCTGACAGGGATGTTTCTGACAGGAATTAACGTGAGCCGGGTCTCGAGGATGATGGGGCATCCCCAGGGACTCCCTAAAGCACTTTTGGGAAGCTAGATATGTCATTGCGTATCCAAACACACAAATGGATGTCAATGTCGATTCTTTATGTTTGCCATCATGGCAGGATAAACACGACTAGCTGAACTTTGTTAGATGGTGGTCAGGGTTGATATTTGTTTAGAGATGGAAAGATGCAATTGATTTCACCGTGAGACGTCTTTTTAAAATGTATTTATTTATTCTGAACAGGCAACGAGCACGATGCGTAAATACTTCAGCATATTTAATGCGAGGGTTATGTCAAGATGAAACTGCCTTCATGAGCTTACAAGCTTGCGTATTCCATATGTTTTAAAGTTGCGGCGCAATTACACATAACAAACGTTATTTTTAATGCGATTGGACTGCAGGGAGAACGTGTTTTGACTCTGAATCGGATCTACAGCCAAAAGACTGAGCTGTAGCGCTGAAAACAAACGAATCTGATGCAGTTTATATAATTATCAAACCATTCATTTAGTGCCTGATCTCTGCTCTTGAGTCATTTTTGTCATTTCTGTCCACACTTGTTTGTCCATGTATTTCTAGCCAATCAATGAAAGGGATTCACAAGGACATTTTAAGGCTTTTTAATGATCCTACCATGCAGCATGAAACTCAAAACAACCAAACTTCAAACCAAAGGTACAGTAATACAGTAACTTTCACCCTAATTTGCTGAAAAAGCATCCTTAGCCTCCTCATGGATCATTTCGTACAACTCTAAATGGACCATGTCTACCAGCATGATGGGAAACAGGACAATGAACAGCACTGGAAAAATCAGACAAGTCTTCATTGTGCTAGCTACCAGAAATTCTCTAATCTACACACTTCTCCATAACACACGTCACTACTTACTACCACTAAGAGAAAATCCACAGACTTACGTACACGATGTAGGAAAATAATTTTGGAAGAAGCGTGAGCGAGCGTGAACTCTGTGAATGAGGTGTTAAACAGAAACATGTTATTGACGTGGAACATGATGCGACTCAGCCAGCATCAACAGCAATTTCCTGTAGCATGTAGCATTTTATATGGTTTAGCGTCCGCTGGCATGTTCAATGACAGGCCTTGCTACGTACAATATATGAGTTCTGCAGATTTAGGAGACAGCTCGATGTAAATGAACACATTACAGGCCACTCACACTATGTGTGTATGTGTATGTATGTGTCGGTTTTTTCTCTCTGAATCAAGTGTGTTAAATTAAGAGCTCAAAGTTAGGGACTGTTCTGAACAAAGAGCATATAATCAGTCAGAGTGAGAAAAAAACCCGAACTGAAATAACGAAGTGACATCGATCTGGATATTTTTCATGATGAACGATGGCAATCTGATAAAACAGTGTCTTTAACAGAGACGTGCATTTAGTCTCCTTACAGAACACGTCACCGTATCTACGGATGAATTGATTTTTTTTTTGTCGTTACTATCGAAATGATAACAAATTAGAAAGAGTGCAAGTAATAGAAAATAAATTTTTAAAAAGAAAATTGCTACCAGTGTTAATTACTTTGCTATTGCTTTTACTTGTGGTTTATTTATTCTAGAGTCCATGGTTTATTCCTGTTCATTACTTTTTAATACTTGCAACTATACAATAAAGTCAAAGGTTTCAAGTTTAAAGGCTCCAATAAAGATAAATTGTTACTGGTAATGTTTAAAGTCCTGAAATTGTTAATTATTCTCAGTCATGTTACTTGACTGCGATGCTTCGTCGTCGTCTGCTCATTGTTCACTCTCTGCTACTCTCTCAGGGCTCGTTGACGATGATTAGTTTCATGCCTCTAGCTCTCGCTCGTTCCCACAACCCACTTGCCGAAAGTTTTTGGCTGTCAGCTTTAAACGAAACTTTGTGAGGCATTTTATGGCGACCCATTAAGCTTGAGCGCTTAGCCAGGTGGTTTCTTCTCTACACCTCTACAAACCGAGATAATGATAATAATAATAATAATAGCAATAATAATAATAATAATAATAATAATAATAATAATAATAATAACAATAGTAAGTCAATGATGCGTTGTATAAAACTATGGTGAGTAAATTATTCCTGATTTTTTTTGGCATGTTCACGTGAATGTGTAAGATGTTGTAATGGTAAGCAATGACAAATACCATGATAAACAAGACGTAGCGTCAAGAATGGAGATGGAAACCATAGAGGAGTAGCATCATGCCGATTCTTGCTAGCAGAAATGATTTCTTCACTAAAGCTTTCTTCACTAATGATTTCTTCACTAATTTGGTAAGATTACGTTCTATTTTTAGTCAAAATATCATCGTAAGCCTGCACTGACAGGGTATTTATATACTGTATATAGGCATTGGTCCCCATAAAATAAGTCAAAATGTTTGTCAAGTCAAAATGGTCGTTTTTTCTGCTTGCTGTTCAAGCCGTTTGAAATGAAGATCTAAAAACGAATATCAGGTGATGCAAGGTGATATCAGGAGATGATTTTCCTTTATATTACGGATTTCTCCGATTACCAGCCTGGCCATGCACACGCGTGTTCAGGGGACCATGACGAGCACGGGATTTGAATTGAATTACATTTGAAACGTTACTGATGTGTGGGTCTGAGTTTGTAACCAGTGAGTGGTTTAGTTAGGTCCCATCGATGTATGTCAAATCGAACATTTCAATATAACATTAACGGTAAAGAAAATTAAAACGTAATTAAACGCATCGTGAGTTTGTTTTTGTTTCATTTAGTTTTTTTGCTCAGCACTCAGACACGTTCAAACACTCGGGGCAGCTGATCGACAAGGAAAATATCATCCATGTAGACGTCAGACAACTAAAAATCACCTAAAATCACCTATAAAAAAATCCAGCATTTAACTGAGTTTTTGCGGTTGCCGTTCTCGACTGCACAGCTGCTAATATTGTTACACCTACATAAAGTGACATTAAATGTGAAACGCTAGAAACGCTCAGTTTCCAGTTTTATTTATCTTGTTTTATCGGTTCGGCACGATTAAAATCATTAAAGGTAAATCGAGAGCGCTGGAAAATGGATATTGTGCAAGCCGACTGCTTGTGGGTTCTTGCTTGGCTTCCGTCCCAGATTTTTCTACAAAATTTTCTCTCTTTTTTTCCCCCAAATTTTTTTTATCTTTAACTGAATTAACTTTTGATTCAGAAAAAAAAGAACGCTTTTGACTTGACCGTCTCTATACTCTGCCTCTAAAAATGAACCATGACCAAGAGTAAAGCGGGCCTAACATAAACACTTGACTTCTTCAGGATCATGCATTTCCCCCAAAGGGGCGGTGGGGGGACCCAAACTTAAACATACTGACATCTTGAGTTCTAAGTGTCTGTATTCTAGAGCTTTCCCATAATGCTTTTAGTTTGTAGAGATATTCTATTCTGTTTTATTTATTTATTTAAATTTTTTGAGATGTGAGTTGTATCAAGGAATTTACCTGCTGCCTAATCTTCGGCCAGGACACTCTTGAAAACGAGATGAGCTCATCTCAAGAGGAACTCCTGGTTGAATAATTTTTAGATAAAGATACATACATTGTGATCAATCGTGAAACATGGAATTCTGGTCAATGCATGGTTAACTTTTGGCTTTTATATCAATTTTCTTTTGTGTAGGATGAAACAAGCATTTGCAGTCCAAAAAAAAAAGAAAAAAAAAGAAAGGAAAACAAAAATAAATAAAAGCACAATGAGCACAGATCATGACCCGGTCTGCATATTTTTTTTCCTTTGTATGAGACAAAACCCCTTTGTTTTTTTGGTTGTTTTTGGGTTAGGCTTCTCCAAATCAAAGCAAGATGCAAAGCATCATGGTCGTGTTTGTGCTGGGCCGAGCGTGTTGTGACCGACTAAAGGGGAAAGGAAGTATTTCCACACGATGCAGGAATTAAAATCGTGGATTTCCATCAGCAACGACACATCATATCATCTCTGAGAATAGTTTTTTCTTCTTTTTTTTTTTTAGATTTGACTGGCCTGATCACATCAGTGCTTCTCTGCTATTGATTGCTTTTGACACGGACGTCACGATGATGCAAAAACAAGCCAGTATGAACATGCCCGAGTTTCCAAACATACAGAAAGAAAGAAAAAAAAAACAACAACAGAAAAACCAAAATCACAAGCAATAGTTCCCGTGCCTTGGGAAAGATTTGATTAAAAATACGTTCAGAAACAAGAATAATATGTCGAACCAACATTTGCTTAAACTCAAGCGGCCGTATTCAGAGTTGATTTAGACCTCAGACATACTTTACATCCAGATTTACGTGCTGTTCAGGACTTAACATTATTTTTCAATTCGACAAATGAAAATAGCGGATTAAAAACAGGAGAAAATAACCTGTATTTCTCGCACAACATTACAATTTCATGATCTAGAATAAATATATTGTGGCTTTATTAATTCATGTAACTGTCAGTAGAGAATATATTTTGAATAAGCCATTTTGTTAAACGAAACCAGAAGTTGCAGTGATTAATGTGATGATTAGAGCTAGGATTATTCATGCAGCAAATGTTCTGGCAATATCATCCATCCATCCATCCATCTTCTACCGCTTACTCCTTTTCATGGTCACGGGGGAACCTGGAGTCGATCCCAGGGAGCATCGGGCACAAGATGGGGTACACCTTGGACAGGGTGCTCTGGCAATATCATGTCATTCATATATCCTCACATTAGTTTTTTTTCTTGATTTTTAAATAGTCTCTAGCTTTTTGTTTGCACTGTATCATATTACAGTTGAACAAAGAAAAAGAAAATACAATGTGAGTTCCTTCTTCAGTCTGCATTTTCTGTACCTGTTTTTATTTATTTATTTATTTATTTATTTGGGCACTTTGTGCTTAAAAGCAGTGGTCTAGGTGCTGCTGAAAAATGCTTGAACGCTTCTTCTCAAGAAAAATCTCAGAGCTTCTCGGCTAATTTTAATCATTCAAACAAGGAGCTGGGAAAATTGTCTCATGCTGCCTTCAAGTCCTATCGGAAATATGGTAATTATGAGACAAGCGCACTTAATCGGTACCACAATCTGAGCTGTGGGCGTTTCAATAAGGAAAAGTCAAGGCAGACACCAGAATATGTGTGACACCTACTGTATGTCAGACGGTAATATTTAAGTGCTAATAACGCATTATCAGCATCTTTCATTCAGGTCTTCATTGCTTTCAATACAACTAACTAAAATTCTTGTCACTGATGCTACAAAAAAAAAACAACAACAACGAAAACCTCAAGCTCAAACCAAAATTGAACAGGTACCATGCTGTACTCATTGCCTCTGAACTTCCGAAGGCAACATTAATAACGCGCTGAGCCGATCTGTGACATTTCCTCGCTGTTTTGGACTGACTCTGAATACGGCCCATGAAGCGGATTTTGCAGGCATTGATGTCATTATAACATATATGATAGGTGCATGCTATGTTAGTAATAGATTCACATTCGTCTCATATGCTTAGAGGGAAAACGGTATACTTCGTGTTGACTGGTCACAGTGAACCTGCTGATCATCAGTATTTGTCATAGCTGCTGCAAAATTAAAAAAGTATTTGTAATTATTACATGCAGCATGCAGTTCATTAACATCTGAGGAAACTAATAAAAACTACTCATAGATATACGCTCAAAGTCTGAAATTTAATCTTTGAAATGATAGGTTTTAACTGAAGACATTTGGATATTCATATTTATTAGAAATCCTAATGAAATATGCTGATAATTTACCACATTTTCTGGACCATAAAGTTGTAATTTTGTCATTAATGTAACTGTAATATTCATGTATTTACGGTAGACATGCTACTCCAGGAGCTAAGGAAGTTTCTTTATGCTTTTATTACTAAATGTTAATACAATTTTTTTTCCTATAAGAAGACAAATTCATGTATTGAATTTCACACCAGAGTGAATGATTATCCAGAAAATGTGATAAACTAGCAATAAAAAAGCAATGTTTAATCTTACATACAGACATGTAGAGTTATTCATACCGACTGTTTAAAAAAATAAAAATGAAAAGGTCAAAATGTTCATACTGACCTAAATCTTTACTATTTGAAACCATTAGGTGGATGAACAATATTAACACGGGAGTCACTTTAATGTTCACAATATAATTGCTAGATTATGATTAAGATTAAGATAAAATTACTTTTAGAAATGTTATGTTTTCTACTATATATCGATCTCACATGACTGATTTGACTAAGCATTCAACATTTCTTTTAGTGCAATTGAAATGAAACATTGTATTTTCAAAATATATTTCAATATTATAAAGCTAAGTGTTATATTTGTGCTTATTGTAATGTGGCATTGAAGTTGCTTTTATTTTAAAGTTAAAAAGTAACTCTAAATTCACTTCTAACTCAAAGTTAACATGTAACATAAAATATATACAAATGTATACAAATATATATATGTATATATATATATATATATATACATATATATATATACATATATATATATATATATATATATATATATATATATATATATTTTTTTTTTTTGATTCTTAGCTAAATAAAGCACACCGTATTCATCTTTGCTGAAAGCAAATGAAATACAACTGAGGGCATTTCATGTTTTAAGTTTTTGGCAATAGAATTGATTTGGAATAGGCTTTTGGTATATACATCTTTAAAAAAACATGAATTAAAAATAAAACTCAAAATAAAAAAAACTGACTTAATTTCATATTAAAATAAAGTACTTGCTTATATGTTAACTAAGCATATTCTTCATGTACTGTATTTTCTTCTGTATTCTTAAATGTAAATGTCCAGACATGATAAGAATCCCGTGCTTTCATTTAAATGCAAAATGCAGAACATTTCTCACCTTAAAAATGTATTTTTAAAAGCGTTTTCAACATATCGAAATGTCTTATTGAAATTTCTAGGCATAAAAACTCATCATGTATACCAATAAATAGTAGCATATTTAAGTATTCGAAATGTTATTGAGAAAATGTAGAAAAAACAGACATGTTTTCATTGTTCCATAAATAAAAATGAACTAAAATATATATCAAGAGCTTAAAACCAAAGTTGAAAATGACTTTGGATAGATCCGAATTGATATGAATCTCTGAATGTTTCATTTTCTTCCTACCATATTTTTCCAGACTATAAATTTCAGTATCTTGACCTTTAGGCTATATAGTATGTTTGCCATAAAATTTGTTTGTATTTATGTATTTAAAAGTGCATTTATGGTAGGCGTGCTATTACAGAAACGATCGTAATTTTATGGGAAAGAAAAGTACTTCCAGCTAGAAAAACACTAAAAATCCAACAACTAGCTTTAAATATTGCTATAATGTAGTAACAGTAATGTATATATATATATATATATATATATATATATATATATATATATATATATATATATATATATATATATATATATATATATAAACATTGTATATTATATATTTTATCAAAGCAGAGAGAATTTCAGGATGCATCTGCATTGTCTGGAAATTACAGTAATGTCTGAAGAATTGGCCAGAAGATCTTTTCACTTTTTATTGTTCGTACTTAAACTCCCTAACACCAGAGGGCGGCATAGGCAGCTATAAGTGTAAGTTGTGGTTGGAGTGAGGAGTGAGATTTCGGGGTGGTGCTCATACCCAGGATAGGAACGTGGATCGGAGGCTCATGCAGGCGAGAACCTGCCTCCGTCCGCTCACTGTATTTCCATTTGACATTTGACCAAAATATTAACAGGACAACCATACCTTGGCCAGGACGATTGCATGCACCACCTCCCTCCCTCTCACACACACGCTTACACACACACACACACACACACACTCACACCACACACACACCCACAGGCAGTTACATCAAGTAACACATAAATTTTTTACCCGTACTTTAAAGCTTATTTAATCTGTCGGAGACACGGATCAGAGGAAATAGACAGGAGGATAGACGGGCATACGCAGGAGTCATGCAGCATGATGGCAGACAAGTGTGATGAGGGAACAGACACACACGGAACGGACGAAGACGAGGTCGAGAAAAGTGTGTGCGCGGTCTTACCGATGCGGTCCAGGCGGTCGATAGCGACGGTCTCGAAGGCGCGTCGCATCATCGGGTATTCCTCCAGCACTTCGTTAAAATGGTCAACGGAGAGAGAAAAGAGGCGGCAGTACGTGTCGGCGCGGACGCTAGCTGTGCGACGTCCTTTCGTCAGGAGGCAGATTTCTGAAGGAAACAGGAAGAAACCATGAAATGGCCGCATTCGTACAACAATTGGACTTAAAAAACCAACCAAAAGACAGATACGATTCTTCAATTAGTTAATTAGTTTATAACCTGAAACGTACAGTGTCTGACTTCGGATGCCTGTAACAATCTGTAACAATACCCCAGTGTTCATTTTAAAATAAATAAATAAACACATAAATAAAACACAAATAGTGCAGGACCATGTTCTCAGAGATGTAAATATAGCAACTACTTTATAATGTTAGCTTGCTGATAAGAAAGGGGGGTTAGAAAATGACCAACACGACCGCTGGGTTCATATCATTTAATGCTAAAAGTCACAATATGTGCGACCGAGTCATCGGCATCGCAGGAAGCTGATCTTAACGGTGTCTAGGTCGTGAATGTTAGATTAGCGGGATTAGCTTCGAAAAAACGAAGCGTGCGCATGTGTAGAGAGAGACGAAATCTGTCGTGTACTGTACATATACATCTATAAATAAAAAAAGCTTTGTTATCTGAACGGAATATCAGATTGTCTCCTTCACGCCCGTGGTGCCATTTATCATTCTGTCCACAAGTTAATGACTCTGAAAGCTAAAAGGCTGCTGCTGCTGTCGAACAGCTGCACGATGCAGCGTCATACGACGCCACGGCTTATTTAAAGCACTTAGACATTAGCGTTCTTATTGCTTTGGCGGTTAAAAATACCGCAGACATGTCGTCGTGATGGTTTAAAAGTTTCCCAAAGCTCCTATACGTGATTATATGTGTATATTATATATATATATATATATATATATATATATATATACACACACACACACACACACACACACACTCCACTCTACCTGTTAGCATGTAGACTTTGTGCATGCTAGCGCTGTTTGCGAGGAGGTGAGAAACGTGGGCGTGGCCTGTTGTACACCTGTGACACTTGTTCTATCTGGACAGGATCTTCCTTCAGAGTGTTAAGAGCAGCAGAAGGTGGCATGAAAAGGTCTGAACAAGACTCACTCTCTTCCAAAACAAATAGCACAAGCAAAACCTCTTCGTTTTCTATCCTTACTTTGCATCTAACGTAAATCCATGCAACTATTCTTTGTGAACTGGAACAGGAACACGCCTACGCAAATCAGCACTTGTTCTTCCGAGTCGTAAAATCTTGGCTTTTGTTGTCTTGACTCTCTCTAACACGAGAATATCTATAGTATTTTGTTTTTGTTTAGTTTTTTTCTCCCAAAATGGTTTCAAATGTTCATACTTCTGCAGGTTTAATACTGATCAATTTCAAATGAACTAGACAAAAGATTATTATTATATATATACATACGCACACACACACACACACACAAATATATATGAAATTTTTTTAACAGCTCTTTCCTCTGAGTGAACTTTTCGTCCCAGTAGTCTGACTCAGAGGTCAGAGGTCTTTTATTAAAGACTCAAGGGCGTTCAAACATCGAGTGAAAATAGTGCTGCGTGCAGCTTGGGGAATGAAACACAGCCATTTTTGCGAGTGCAGGACAGGTCTGGAGCTTATATCCAGTCGTGCGTGAAAGTACGACTGTTGTGTGTGCCTCGGTTAGAGCTCAGAGTTACGAGAGCGCCGGATAAAATGCTTCATGTTATGTTGAAAAGGCTTGTCTGAAGACGGCACACTCCTTACAACATTCATTACAGTAGACACCTTGTGACTAGTGTGTGTGTGTGTGGATCGGCACTCTCCAGCTGAGAGCGGGAACACGGCATACAAGCGGTTTAATGCGGACACAGCTTTCTCCTGATGACTCCAGCAAATAACCGTTCCCTCTTTAATTGGTTCATTAGCCTCGGATCTCACTTTCGCAGAAATGATACTAAAGAAATGCAGAGACGGAGAAGCACTGCTGCGATAAAACATCATGACGAGGTCCCATCTGCGGCTGTAATCGGCTTGTTGTCTACAGAGCAGACCTCGTTACGTGGCGTATACAGTGATATATAACCTGTCTGAGTCATCATGGAGGCATTTCATTCAAATAACTTCACTGATTAGGAGGACTGTCTAAAGCTTCAAACTGGGGAATAAAACACACTGTCGGTTAAGAGAGAATTTTGACACACGGAAGAACAAATGAAATGTTTTCATACCTAACACTGACTCCACCCCATCCGCATCACTATTCGCTTTAAACCTTTATATGTAATCTTTGATAAAAGCTAGTGTTATTATACCATACTATGTTTGTGTGTCAGAATCTCGTCTACATATAGTGTGTGTGTATGTGTATGTGTGTGTGTGTTTAACCCAAAGGTCAGTAAGTGCATGACAGCCTTCTTAAAGAATGAAGAAGAGATTGCTTCCTGACATATCACACACACACGTGCACGCACACACACACGGGGTAAAAATACCAGGAGCAGATGGACGTTTCTCTGAAGCAGGTGGTCAGCATCGTAACACACTGCGCCGAAGCCGAACACAACCTTCGTGCCACGTAACACGAGCATCAAAAGGCATTCTGCTTTGCTTTAATTTCCCTCCATCCGGCCCAGATTACATAAAAGTATATGTGTGTGTGTGTGTGCACGTGTGTGTGTGATATAACAGGTCAATCGCGAGGGCATGATGTGATTATACCAAGCTAAAATTAACCGAACAGCACAACAACACACACTTTATTATTAATAAAGTCCCTCTTTGTGTTCACCTGCGTATGAAAACCACGTGAACGAGTCGCGGCGTGATGTCAAGTCACATTTTCGTTTTCATTATCAAAATCGACTCAAGCAGACTCGCTGATGAGGTTTCTGAGGCTTCGGGACACACTGCTGGACAAATGGAGCTAAAAACATCTGCAGTTCCAAACAGGAAGATCAGTCACGCCACACCTGCGTCAGACTAAGTCTTATATACTTTAATGTCTTTAAAGTCAAGAGTTCTACATTAGAAGTGATTTGGATATTCATCTATCCAGACATTTTTTTAAAAATACACTATTTATACTTATACTACATTAGATATAGCACTGTAGACCCCGTAGAGTGTGTACTAGAACTATATTTAAATCGAAAGAGTTAAAGAGTTCAACATTTCGGTCCATTTTAGACAAATGAAATGTCTCGTAAAAACAGGAAATGAGGAACGGACAGATGAACGTTATATAACTTTATATAACAACATGAGCAATAAGCTGAATTGCACCTCAATGTGAGTGTGTGAGTGTGTGTGTGTTTCCTGATGTATCTAAATTAGAAAACATGTCATTTTATGTGGTCAGCATAAATCGCTGTGGTATAAGAGGAATAAAAACATTAGGGGTGTGCTGTTATAGAAAAATAATCACTAACCATTGTTCTACAACAGCACAGCATGGCGTGTTTAATCCTCTTATACCTCAGACATTTTGCCAACAGTTACGATTTATTTTATTTATTTATTTATTACAGAATGACGTGTCATACTTTTTATCCATTTATAATTACATGTAATGCCGTGGAACAACTTAGGTCCTGTTCTCACTTACGTTAGAGCAGGTACAAACAGCCATTCCCACACCGTTCAACTCTCTAAACGCTGCAGAGGAAGCGCAAAGATGCATAAACGACTCGGAAAACGAAAGTCGCACCTTTACCTCTGACTGTTACAAAGTGCTGACACTGGAGACTCCTTTCGTAAACGTTAAACAAACATCTCCTTGCAGAAGACTTTACCATAACCAATGATTAAAGACTTTTGTTTATTATTAGTGCGGCCGTGCAAGTTTGCCGTGCAAGCCCCTGTGAACAAGCTGTTACCATGGAAACGTACTGTATTGTATTAGAACAAGCGCGGTAATTAATATCAACGTGTAATTAGGACAAGAAATGAGTGATATGATCACACGAGCGATCGCTGTAGGTATTAATGCAGCATCGTGTGAGTAAAATTTATTCAGCAAGGTCAGAAGATTACGGAGGGAAAAAAATCAACCTTCCTTTCTTTAAAGAAAAGAAAAAAAAGACAAGGCTGGAGTTTTCCACCGACCTCCGAAGTACGATCCGTCCGTCAGCTTCATCTCCTTGTTGTGCTTGGTGATGACGCTCGCGACGCCGTGCTGGATGAAGTACATCTTTTTCCCCACGGTGCCCTCGCGGATGATGTAATCGTTGGGCTGGAAGACCTCAAACTTCAGCTTGCTCAGCATTCCGGTGACGAAGTTGGGATCGGCGTTGGCGAACAGAGGCATGGTCGCGACCAATTTCCTGCAGTTAAAGTTAACAATCTCCTGCAAAAGCACAGCATGAAGAGAAATAAAAACAAATCAGGGTCGCAGTGTTAGAAAAAACATCGCAGCACAAAGATTAACAGCGTTAACTGGTAAAACCAGGATCGCACTGAACTCTCTCTCTCTCACTCTCTTCCAGTTAATTAATAGCAATATGCTAAATATGCTAAAATGTAGCACTGGATCAACGTAATACTGTGACCAGTATCACGATCCGATGTTCACAGAAGTCTAGTGGACCCACTGTTGTACCTATTTTACTTCGAAAAACAGTTTCAATTCAAGCCAATCTGTGGCTTTATTATCAGCATTATAATTGTGGTTGTTGCTTATTAACCATATCTAAGTGCCGTAGGCTGTAATCGTTGCGTCACGAGAATATTAAAGCGCACCTATTATGGTTCTGAAACGTGCCTAATTTTGTTTTAAAGCTCTCATACATTATATTCACGTGCATCCGAGGTCAAAAAACACTTTAACGCACTCATAATTTAAACCGCAGCTTTAACTCCCCCCCCCAAACGACTCGTTCAATGATTCGTTATAAACTCCTTCTTTCAGAAAGCATACTCGGCTCTGATGTCCTGGTCTGTCATGATTGGCCTACCGCTGTCAGCGTGTTTCGAAAAGGAAATGCCCACATAAGTGCACATTTACCACTACCGTAATGAGTTTCAGCACTGTCTATTAGCGAGCAGCCGATGAAGACCAGAGGCGGGGCTTTTTGTTACGAACTTACATAGGTTTGAACAGGAAGTAAATCTGAAATCACTAACGACTCGTTTCAGCTGTTCAGAATCGATTCCTTCTTTTGGGAGTCGATGACTCCATTTGATTTTTGAAACTTTGCAAACTTTTTATATTCACAAACAGCTATGTATATAACACGCTACATGAAAGGTAATATTTGATAAACCATAATAGGTGCACTTTAAAATGTTTTCGATTCTATGTTCCAGATTTTTCCAGTCAAAAAGATTTGGTAAACTAACTGATCACATCATATGATCCAGTTCTAGCGGGAGAGGGAGAACGTCGAGGTAACCTTTTCCCCCTACAAAGGTTCGATGATTGCCAGAAACTCTGTTGTGAGCACTACTTTATGATAGTTCATGCTCACTGCTCTTTGCAACCCCAACACCCTACAGTGCCGCCTTCCTGTTTTCTATTGGTTCATAAGGTTTGCTAATTCGCAGGTTGAAACAAAAGCAACTGCAAATTTGCCTCGAAGAGATAAGACTCAAAGAATATCTTAGTATTCATATGAAGGATTTATTGTAATCGATATCACAGACATAAATAGCGACGTGGTTATAGCACGAAAAATCCTAAAACATTCAACATTTCCTTTCTTCATTCCAGGTTTTTCCAAAACTCTTAAGCTTTCTTTAAAAACAATTCAAATTCGCCAGATTTTCATCGTGGTCTCAGACTTTATCACTTAGCTGTGAAGATCACAGCCAAACAAAAAAAACCTGTCTGTCAAACCTTGGTCTTTTTCTGTCTTTCTGATGTCTAGTCCATCACCACGAGCCCAAATTTTACCCGTCACTCCGCTCACAGCATGCTTCTGTTTCCATGACGTGAAAAGTGTTTTTTTTGTACGACAAGAGTGCTAAGACACAATTTCCTCACCTAATGTGTAAAACACACACACACACACACAGTCCTCTTAGGCAGGAGCGTGACCGCAATCACGAAGGAGGAATAATGAGTTTGACAGCAACATCCAGTCCTGGACCTCCACGAGGGGAAAACGGCTAGAGACTTTGCCTATTTAAAGCAGGTTTGTCACACGGCAGAGCGTTTAAAAATAGACGAGAAGACAGAGAGAAGAAACGAAAGAGAGTGAGATTGACAGAGAGAGGGAGGGGAAAATGGTGTTTCAGAAATAAAGCAGTAAATATTCTGTTGCCTTGCTGCGTCATGGTGTTCGCTGGTTCTGCCTGCAGCGTCATTATGAACTTTTATGCTGTATAAGGAACGCTACAACAGCTACAGCGCTAAAGCTCTACGCTAACGCTGTAAACAACGCTGTTACATAAAATATATACAGTATAGACACAAGTGATTTTTATTTCTGCTGAATATCAAGGAATATTTTCACAAGCTAAAGCTAAGAGAAATCCACTTGCTAACAATACACAAATCGACCACCTCATTTATTCCGCTACAGAAATCCTGTCAGATTAGCAGCTTGCTAGCATCAAAAGATCATGGGCCTTTATTAAAATTAATAAATAAATCTCTCAGAAATCCTGTCAAACTATGCCATTTTAGCTGTGTTTAGTAAAAAATAAATAAAACAATCGTGTCTACGTGTAAGCACGTCCATGAAAAGCATAGCCAGCTGTTATGCTATGTTGACTGCGTGACATGACAATTTCCACCGTCTGAGGCAGTGTTATGTACTGTTATATCTGCTCTATACCTCTTTCAGAGGGTCGTTGAGTTCGTTCAGGATGTTGTCCTCGTCGAAGATCTTGCCCTGGTAGCGATGTTCATAGTAGTCGTGGATCTTCTGCCGCATGTCGGCTGGGAGCTTGTGGAAAGACATGTACTGCTCCACTTGTTTATACTGAAAAAAGGGACAAAGAGATAAAGTGAGACACAGAAAGTAGTCGGTGGGTTAGGAGCAGGTATATACACACTTATACACACCTATGCATGTTTATACACAAGTATACACACCATAAACACACCATACACATTTATACACACCATACACACCTATACACACCTACACACACTTATACAAGCCATACATACACCATACACACTTATACATACCATACACACCTATACACACCATACACACCTATACACACTTATATACACCTATACACACTTATACACACCATACACTCTTATACATACCATACACACCTATACACATCTATACACACTTATACACACCATACACACCTATAGACACTTATATACACCTATACACACACCATACACACCTATACACACTTATACACACTTATAAACATCTATACATGTTAGGCCATGATAATGATTCAGATTTGTTTAAAGATCCTATGGTTTAAGAATGTTCCAGAAAGGCAAAGCTTTTGTGTTAATGCGAGTGCATTTAGTAAACTAACAGCGCTCAACAATTAGTCCTGTGTCTCTTACAATTCCACTGCCGTGGGCAATTAATCAGACAAACACAGATAGACAGGAAGACAGATTGTCTCAGACCCTCAGAGTGAAGCTTAGGAAGACAGAGAGGAGGAAGAGGGATTTAAAGTGTCAGCGTGAGAACAAACTGATCCTGGATCAGACCGTGCTGCGTGTCTGAACATGCTGATTTAGAGAGTTAATGCGGAGTAAATAACTGTAGCGAGGATTTAATTCTGAAATCGTGCACATCAGTATTCAGACCTCAGATATACCTCCAAACGAAAGCACTATTCAGATGTTACGCAAGAGGTGTCTCAGGATTCTGAGCTTGAACATGCTTTGATTTTTCTTTGTGTGATATCGGCTTAAGTGAGGAGCAGTATTAAGTCCAGCGCCATTGTCTGGCAGCTTGATGGAACCGCAATATATCATATTGAAATATAAAACCTTTGAACTTTGAATAGGACGCAGTGCATATAATACGATAGCGTATGTATGTAGAGTCTAGTACAGTAGATCCAGTGCATCTCCCGTGATTTTATAAAGAAAAAAGGAAAATGTTTGTATTTCAGTTTAGATTTATGACAGCAGTTCGGAACGTTAAACAAAAACCAACGAAAGACTGGCTGTGCCATGACCTTCTCTGTCTCCAGACAACAAAACTCTCTCTCTCTTTCTCTAAATGGAGCTGTAATGTTCATTTTATGTTTTGAGATAATTTCAGATCGAAACTCGAGCCTGATTAGTAATAAGACTGAGACACTCCTAGGCCGAAGCCGGTAGTAACTCGCTAAATATGGCTTAAATAACAGAGAAACACTGACAAAAGTAAAGATTCAGAAAAATACACAACAGCTGACACAATATGTAATATAAGTGATCGGACATCATGGACAACATGTTGTTGAAAAAAATGTGTAAGCTGGCCAGACGGATCTGGAATATTTGAGAAGAAAAAAAACCTGCTAGATCTGGAATATTTGAGAGAAAAAAACCTGCTGCATTTCCAGCAGAGTGCAAAAAGTTTGCATACCCTAATGACCAAAATAGATGACTTGCATTTTTTTCTATTAATTTATACCAAGACATTTAGTACAATTAGTTTAACAGATATTCCTCTCTATATTAAGATTTTCATTTGAGTTCTCACATTTTGCCTCATGACTGTTTTCGACCTCTTTGTCGAGAGACTTTTTTCTCAACATTTCTTCTTTCTTCAAACAGAAAAAAAACCAAACAAAAAAAAATTCTTGTTGATTGCCCTGTAGATCCCTCACCAAGAAGACAAAAGTAAGTCCAGAAAAGAAGGTAACTGAGTGAACAATACAATTTCTATAAATATGTAAAATGGCTTAGAACACCAAGAGTAGACTTATGTCCTCAAATTGCCTGAATTAAATAAAGTGTGTTTAAATGAATTAAATACAAAAATAACCAGCGGCTAAATAAACACTAAATAAATAAAAAAGTAGGATCACGTCAGTGGGGACATACTGGAATACTGGCATCTCAGTAATGCAGACAAAAAAACTAACCAAATACATTAAATAAATGTATTGATGACTGAATTAATTAATGTTTAGGTTAATAAATAAATAAAAACATAAATAAATGAGACATATCACAAAGCATTACATGTTCTTTTATCAGTTTTTTTCTTCTTTTATACAATTTTAAACTTGTGCTAAAA
The DNA here is from genome assembly GCA_012411365.1 of Ameiurus melas. NCBI lineage: Eukaryota > Metazoa > Chordata > Actinopteri > Siluriformes > Ictaluridae > Ameiurus > Ameiurus melas. The sequence goes on from CM022769.1 coordinate 8,419,301, forward strand.
TGTTAAATTAAAACACACCCACACATGCAGCTTTTACGGATTGTCACTACCCAAAAAAAGATGACAAGTGTGAGCAAACCGAGTCACGCTGACACATGAACGTGGGCTTTCAATTTCCCCCTGCTGTTAAATTCATCACAACAGGAGCACAGAGAGAGAGAGAGAGAGAGATAAAGAGAGGGAGAGAGAGAAAGTGGGAGAGAGAGAGAAAGAGAGCCTGCAAAAACATCAGCGTCATGCTCTGTTCTGTATCGACCCTGGTGCAGCTGTGTGAAGGTGATAAGAAGGTTTGAAGGTGATAAAAGGTTTGTTTAGGACTAATTGATTTGTGTCAAGCTTGAGATGAAGTTCAACATGGACGATGCAGTGATGGAGAACTTGAGTTGTGGTTCACACTGTCTTTAATGTCGACTGTAATTTCTGGGAATTCCTGGAATATAATGTAGGGAATTTCCGGAATGTAAAGCAGGAAATTTCCAGAATATAAGGCAGGGAATTTCTGGATTATAAGCCAGGGAATTTCGGGTATATAAGGCAGGGAATTTCCGGAATATAAGGCAGGAAATTTCGGAAATACAAGGGAGGGAATTCCTAGAACACAAGGCAGGGAATTTTCAGAATTTAAGGCAGGAAATTACTGGAATATAAGGCAGGGAATTTCCAGAATATAAAGCAGGGAATTTGTGGAATATAAGGCAGAGAATTTCCAGAATATACGGCAGGGAATTTATGGTATAGAAAGCATGGAATTTTTGGAATATAAATCAGGGAATTTCGGGATTACAAGGTAGGGAATTTCCGCAATATAAATCAGGAATTTCGGGATTACAAGGCAGGGAATTTCCAGAATATGAGGCAAGAAATGTATGGAATATAAAGCAGGGACTTTACGGAATATAAAGCAGGGAATTTCCGAAATATAAGGCAAGGAATTTCCAGAATATAAAGCAGGGAATTTCCAGAATATAAGGCAGGGAATTAATGGAATATAAAGCAGGGAATTTCTGGAATATATGGCAGGGAATTTCCAGAATATAAGGCAGGGAATTAATAGAATATAAGGCAGGGAATTTCCAGAATATAAATCACAACTTTTTTAATGAACTAAAAAAACTACAACAAAAAACAGGATAAAGTTGACTAAATATATTAAAAACTAACAAGGGCATTTGGCATAGGACAAAGACTAAAAAACAAAAATGCAGCTTGTCGAGTTTCCAACAAAGCACAAAGAAAACACTCTCTTTTAAAGTTAGTAAAACGCAAAAAAACTCTGACTCTGACACCGGAGACTCCTTCCGTTCTCCTGTTGAGTTGATGGAGTGTTTATTCCTATTCCTTGCAAAAACTCGTTATCTATCTATACTTGTAATTTACGACTATTTGACTATTCATCGTAAGTTACACCTTTTCTTCAAATCTTCATGAGCTTTTTCCCATCATTGTAGAGATATCTGCATTGATTTTAGTTAATGATTATAATAAAAAAACAAACAAAAAAAAAACACAGTGCTTTAAAACCATCAGTGCTGAATGTCTGGAGGGTTATGTCTTTTCTCCAACAACTGCTCTTATCTCTTATTCTCTGTTGGTGCTGCAGTAATGAGAACTTCTTCTTCTTTTTCTTTCTGACTGTTCGCTTCTTCGAATCAGGCATCATACTAACCGTTTATCGAGCAGTGGCAGGGTTGTATTAGGAGTCAGAAGCAATCAGCCTGGCCAGTCACCTTCTCTCCAGAGTTCTCTCTCTTTTTTCTCTCCTTCATCTATTTTCCTGCTGCCGAAACATAAAATATAACTCTCGTGCTGCGAGGTACTTTGCTTCTACACCGTTTCATAATCCCTCACTCAGGTGGAAATGATCAAAAGCTGCTCGTTTCTGGAGGCAATAAAATATGGAAATATTATATATCCTAATTTGCCACGAACGAATATGAAACCAAGCGGAGAAATAAAAAGGTCATGATATCATGTTCGCCCTTTCGAAACTCAGACGCCAGGTTATGGGTTTTAGGAATTCAATTACACTTTCATGGAGGAGTCGAGAAACTTATGTGCAGCTAGTTCGAGGTGTCAAAAAGCACAACTTAACCCAGAAACACATAAAATATGTTTATATTAATGTTTGTGATGTGATTAGTGATTCTGATTTTCTAGTTAATTTTTTTTTGGTGCTGTATTTTGGTTATTTCTGCAAGAAGTTAGTGTTTTTGTTCCACCTAAATCTGTTTGAAGCCTCTTTTGTGTCTTGCGAGTTGGCTTGGCTAAAAGAGTTGGTTCAAAGAGTTGACACTTTTGTGAACGACACATCAGATCACCAAGCACCGTTAATTAACTTCATCCGAAATTAATATGGTCTGATTTTATTTTCCAAATTCTGTCCAAGCTCATTTTGTTTCTAGTGAGTCGACTCCTGATGTTCACCGTAACCGCTGCTTCAAAGAGTCAACTCTTTTGTGAATGACACATCACTAGCGATCAGATTGCCAAGCACCATTAAGTGAAGTGATCTGAAATGAATATAGTTTGATTTTATTTTCCTAATTCTGTCCACGCTCATTTTGCTTGTCAAGAGTCTGCTCCGACATTCACCTCAAAGAGTCAGCTCAAACAGTCAACTCTTTTGCAAGTGGCACATCACTAGTGTTTAGATCACCAAGCACCACTGGTTAAAATGATCTGAATTTAATATAAACTGATTGTCCTAATTTGGGCTGAGACTCTTTTGTTTCTTGTGAGTCGGCTCCTGACGTTCTTCAAAAATCGTTGACGTTCTTCTGCAAAAAAAAGTCGACTCCTTTGTGAATGACACATCTCTAGCGATCAGTTGGCCGAGCTCCATTAACTCCTTCTCTTTCTTGGATGAGACATCAAGTACTGTAATTTGTGTGTAAACTAAATATACCACTTCCATGTGAGGTGATCTAGTTTGACACAAACGTACTCAGGCTGCACATGCCCATCAGTTCCTAATCTGATATCGGATTCATGTCTGATCCGGACATGAAGTCGTTTGAAGTGAATAGCTCACTCGATCCGAGCTCTATGTGCTGATTTGAATGTTCTATACATTTCTGTAGATTTGGATCGAAACGCTCTCCACATGCAGATCTCATCTTTAAGGTCCTGGTTTGGTCTGATCCAGGTTGATCTGAGCAGGAATTTGCCGTCTTACATGGCACTTGTTCTCTACTTTGTCTCTTGTGGGCGTGGCCTGTCCAGCAATTTTTTTTGTTTTTTTTTTAGTTCCAATGAGAAATGGTAGTAGCTACAGTATACACACCTTCTAAAGCTAAATCGTTAAATGCAAATTAAATAACAGAGTAATCAGTGTGAGAATCCGTCATGTGATGTACATTAGATTAGATTAGCAAACTGTACTAGCTACGTACACTCATATCCAAATATGCACAGAATTGAGAACGTTAAATTAAATGTCACTTGCTGCAGAAATTTTGCGTGTCGTAAGTAATTCTCTCTCTCTTTCTCTCTCACATTATATCTGCCAAAGCTCTGAGCATTGGAGATAAATCTAATGTCTCCGTGATCAGACGTCTTCTAATATCCATTCACTCAGCGAGCAGGAAACGGTAACGGTGACATTGTGAGCGCTAATGAAAGTGCAGGCTGTGTGTGTGTGTGTTCACTTGTATTGACCACACTCTGTTCCTACAGCACCAGGACATTGTGTTTAAAACCCAAGATAAAAGCTAATGCAGGAGCCGGTGGACGGGATGTAAATGAATAAAAAGCCTGCCTCGTCATTGTCAAGGTGACCTGAGTGATGTGTGAGTGTGTGTGTGTTTGTGTGTGTGTGTGTGTGTGTGTGTGTGAGCGTGTGTGCATTTCTTTTCTTCAGATAAGACGCTGTGCTGAGAACGACAGGTAAATTGATGGCGTTTTTGAAAAAACAGGAAACACCTGCGGAAGGAGGAGGGGAATTTTTCTAATCCGAATGAAGACCGTCAACGTTAATCATCATGGACGTTTAGTGGACTTTTGGACAGTAATGTAAATCCAGCCCTTCTGGACATGCGGAAACAATACAAAATCTTCAGGAACGTCGACTTTTACCTCAGATACGCTGGTAGGGGACAGAGGAAAGACTCGGTATGACTGTGATTACATTGTAATTGCGCTTAGCTTCGTCCGTAAACCAAACGTCAACGCCATATTGGCATGAACTCAAAAAATTTGTGACTTTCCAAGATATAAATACCAGAAGATTCGGTTGTAATCAGCTATAACACCACATAAGGACATGTTCCTTTCCTCTTACAACACAGCACCCTGTCAACGATTTACAATTTTTAAAAACCTATTAATGAATGACACGTCATAAATTTTATCCATTTATAGTTACATTTAATGTCAGAAATGAGTAACTGCTCTTCTGACCAATCACAATATAGCACTCAACAGTGACGATGTGGTGTACCTTTTGCTACTGAACTCATTTGAACTCTCTTTTTAGGCAGCTGGGCTAATAAAGAATACGTCCACTTGATATTCTCCCATTTGCGTGTAATGCTATTAACTGTAGGATGCTCTGCCTGATGCAGTAATGATCCATGTACATTAAACCCAAACCCCAACAAACCCCACAGAGAGTCTGACGTGTTAAGCCTCTGCACCTCTGGGACAAACGAGCCTGATCTCTCAGAGCCCATGAGCGTGCCAGGTTTATTAAAAGCCTTCCAAGAAAAAAAATAAAAAGCTTATATAAAATGACGCAATAGCCCAAGACGCTGCCGAGAGAAGAGATAATCTACCCGTCCCTATGCGCTTTCTCTTCCTCTCTATTGTTTTCTGCTACATGCTGTCAAATCTCCTTTCTCTTTCTTTCTCTTTCTCTAAGGGTTTCTCTTATACCCACAGACGACAGCTCATTTACTGGAGATAAATTCAGTGCACTTAAGCACACGGAGCAATCACGGTAAGAGTATTGCAGCCACGATTCGGCTATGAAACGAACAGCGAGGGCGAGAACCATGAACACAGGGGTCAGGAAAAGGTCACATGATATAAATACCCACACCAGAAGCATTCAGGCTTGTTTAAGCTAGCTACTTAACGTACGCAACCGCAACAGATCCGAAAACAAAGCACTGCGGAAAGGTGTCTTCGTTCTGTATTGCATATTAACTTGCAGTTGTAAGGTGAAACATCACAACTGCGAGATAACGATATTTTCTCATATGTGCCAGAAACAGGCTTTCATACTAGAGAGAGCAGCTCAGAAAAGAGAACGTTTTCACAGACTTTCATAGACATTTCATTTTATTTTATTTCATTTAGTTTTTAAAAACACCATGACAAAAACAAAACGGATAAAGACAGCTGGACAAAGTGAGCATTTATTCTCCACCTCAAGTCCAAAACAGATCCATTCCGTTCAGAGTCTTACTCAAAAGTGTTAACGTACTTAAGTGCCGCTACAAAGCAAAACATAACCAAATCATCTTATTTACAGAGGTAAACTAATCGCTAATGGTTAAGTATTAAAAGTTACCCAATGTCACCGTTCGGTCACGCTTGTCGGACCTTTGTAAACGAGGAATTTTTAAGTAACTGGAACTTCACAAATTTTGACGGCGATAATTTTTTTTAATAAACAGACCTTTCATTAATTTGTTCATACTTGTTTAAGAAAGGAGAAAAGTCTGTGAAGTCTAATCTCAGATGTTACTGAAGTGAACTTTGAGGGAACGTTGCAGTGTTTTGTCAGTTTCTCTGAATTTTCTTGGGAAGTTATGTATGGAGCACAGGTCATGTTTTTTTTTGCCTAATAGTTCTGACACACAAAATATTCCATATGCAGTCATTTCATTTGCATATACATGCATGTGTATTTCTTATCACCACTATTTAGATGTCTAAATACATCTCTCTCCACTGTGCGTGTATGTGTGTGTGTGGGTGTGGGTGTGTGTGTGTGTGTGTGTGTGTGTATGTGTGTGTGTTCAGCTTCCCACTGTTTCTTGTCTTTCGGATGTCCGATTTCTTTGCATGTTTAATGAAGCTGTTAAACACTCTGCATTATCCGTTACCACGACAACAGGTCTCTGAGCTGATCAATATGTTCTATACATCTGTCTGTCTGTCTGTCGGTCTGTCTACCTGCCTGTCTGGACATGTGTATCGCTGTACTGAACAGTTTTGCCCTGAGGCCACAGAAATGATGTTACTGTATAGATTTCAAAAGGCACATGACAGAGAGACAGACCTACAGACAGATAGTTAGTTAGTTTAGAAAAAGAAACAGATAGAAAAATACAGACAGACAGTTAGAGACAGAGAGACAGATATATAGATAGTAAGAAAAAAAGACAGATAGACAGATTGAAAGGCAAAAAAGGTCAGAGAGACAGACAGATACACAGGCAGAGACAGTCAGATAAAAAAGAAATGACAGATAAACAGAAAAAGAAAAGAGAGACAGAGAGACAGAAAGAAACACAAAGACAGAGAGACTGAAAAATGGTCAGACAGATAGAGAGTCAGAAAAAGACACACAGATAACAGAAAAGGAGATGGAGTCATGACAGAAAAAGACAGACAGATAAGAGAAAGACAGACACAGAAAATAAGACAGAAAGAGAGACACACAGGCAGACAGAGCAGTAAGCAGGTAGACAGACTAGATATAGATAGACAGACACTCAGACAGACAGACAGACAGACAGAAAGACACAGTTGGATCAGGTTTTGGGGATCTGTTTCCCTCAGTATAACTGTTTTGTTAATAATAATAGAGATGGCCTGGGTCATGTGACTTCTGCTGTAGTGTCTAGAGCATGAGGAGAACACCGAGTGGAAGTGTACAGTGGAGAAAGTTTTCCTACCTTCTCCTGGTATTGCCTGCGCGAGGAGTCGAGCGACTGGATGAGTGCTGTAGCGTGACCCACGAACATGGCGTAACACGTCGCTCCCACGATCATGCTGAGCATCGTGATCCACAGATCGGACATGCTGACAGGCGCTCGGGCTCCGTAACCGATACACAACATGTGACTCATGGCCTTGAAGAGAGCGTACGAGTACTGCTTCCCCCAGGAGTCGTTCTGTGAGAGAGAGAGAGAGAGAGAGAGAAAGACAGGAAAAAGGGGATAGGAATGGATGATAGTTAGAAAACAGGGGTGGAAGGAGATAAGATGCAAGGAATTAGATAGAGAGATAAACAGATAAACAGATAGATAGATAGATAGATAGATAGATAGATAGATAGATAGATAGATAGATAGATAGATAGATAGATAGATAGATAGATAGATAGATAGATAGATAGATAGATAGATAGATGAAGAGGAACGAAGTATATAGAAAGTGAGAGGGTTAATCGAGAAAGATGGAATGAAGAATAAAAGGTCAGAAATTGACCACATATGGTGGAATGGCACAAAGGGACAGAAAGAAGAGAAAAAAATGAAGAAAATGAAGGTGAGCAGTAAGATAAAATTTGGTGGGGAGGGTTGAGAGAGACAAAGAGAGAGAGAGAGAGAGAGAGGAGAGAGAGAGATGAGTGTAGAGGAGTTATTAGGCACTAGCTTGCAGTCAGAGTGGTGATGAACGACTGATTCTCCATAAAGCACACTGCCGATGTGCCCTTCATGCCTAGTGATTTCTCTTTATCTCTTTTCTTACTGCAATCGTCTTTCTTTCATCTCTTTATATTTCATCTTCCATTTCTCACACTTGTTGTGCTGGTGAAAGATTTCAACCTTTAATCTCCTTCTTACACTCTTTCAGTTCAATTCAATGCAATTCATCTCAGAATATCTCTGTGGACCTATTCAATACATCTACAGTCATCTACAGTATTACCAAAGCGTTTAAATCCGTCTAATAAAAAAATAACTAAACACATTTAAATTCACACACATGGACAAACACCTGTAATATTCAAATATCTGTATTTGCCCTCAACCATCAATATTCTGCATCGAAACACCAACATTCACCATCAAACTCCAACATTCATCATCAAACTCCAACATGCACCATCAAACACCAACATTCGAGATCAAACTCCAACATTCACCATCAAACTCCAACGTGTGCCATCAAACACCAACATTCACCATCAAACACCAACATTCACCATCAAACTCCAACATTCATCATCAAACTCCAACATGCGCCATCAAACACCAACATTCATCATCAAGCTCCAACATTCACCATCAAACTCCAACATTCATCATCAAACTCCAACATGCGCCATCAAACACCAACATTTGCCATCAAACTCCAACATGTGCCATTAAACACCAACATTCATCATCAAACACCAACATTCAAACACCAACATTCATCATCAAACAATAACATTCACCATCAAACATCAACATTCACCATCAAATGCCAACATTCATCATCAAACGCCAACATTTATCATCAAACTCCAACATTCATCATCAAACTCCAATATGTGCCATCAAACACCAACATTCATCATCAAGCTCCAACATTCACTATCAAACACCAACATTCGCCATCCAACATCAACATTCATCATCAAACTCCAATATGTGCCATCAAACTACAACATTCATCATCAAACTCCAACATGCACCATTAAACACCAACATTCATCATCAAGCTCCAACATTCACCATCAAACACCAACATTCACCATCAAACACCAACATTTGCCATCAAACATCAACATTCACCATCAAACATCAACATTTGCCATCAAACATCAACATTCACCATCAAACATCAACATTCACCATCAAGCTCCAACATTCACCATCAAACTCCAACATTCATCATCAAACACCAACATTTATCATCAAACATCAACATTCATCATCAAACATCAACATTCACCATCAAGCTCCAACATTCATCATCAAACATCAACATTCATCATCAAACATCAACATTCACCATCAAGCTCCAACATTCATCATCAAACTCCAACATTCATCATCAAACATCAACATTCACCATCAAACATCAACATTCACCATCAAACATCAACAATCGCCATCAAACTCCAACATTCATCATCGACCTCCAACATGCGCCATCAAACAGCAACATTCATCATCAAACTCCAACATTCACTGTCAAACAACAACACTCGCCATCAAACATCAACATTCACCATCAAACATCAACATTCACCATCAAACATCAACATTCGCCATCAAACTCCAACATGCGCCATTAAACACCAACATTCATCATCAAACATCAAAATTCGCCATCAAACTCCAACATTCACTATCAAACATCAACATTCACCATCAAACTCCAACATTCATCATCAAACTCCAACATTCGACCATCAAACATCAACATTCACCATCAAACTCCAACATTCATCATCAAACTCCAACATTCATCATCAAACATCAACATTCATCATCAAATTCCAACATGCGCCATTAAACACCAACATTCATCATCAAGCTCCAACATTCGCCATCAAACATCAACATTCACCATCAAACTCCAACATTCACTACCAAACATCAACATTCGCCATCAAACTCCAACATTCATCATCAAGCTCTAACATTCGCCATCAAACATCAACATTCGCCATCAAACTCCAACATTCATCATCAAGCTCTAACATTCGCCATCAAACATCAACATTCATCATCAAACACCAACATTCATCATCAAACACCAACATTCACCATCAAACACCAACATTCACCATCAAACATCAACATTCATCATCAAACTCCAACATTCAAACACCAACATTCATCATCAAACATCAACATTCATCATCAAACTCCAACATTCATCATCAAACTCCAACATTCACCATCAAACTCCAACATTCATCATCAAACTCCAACATTCATCATCAAACATCAACATTCACCATCAAACTCCAACATTCATCATCAAACTCCAACATTCATCATCAAACATCAACATTCACCATCAAACAACAACATTCACCATCAAACATCAACAATCGCCATCAAACTCCAACATTCATCATCAACCTCCAACATGCGCCATCAAACACCAACATTCATCATCAAACATCAACATTCATCATCAAACTCCAACATTCACCGTCAAACATCAACACTCGCCATCAAACATCAACATTCACCATCAAACATCAACATTCACCATCAAACATCAACATTCGCCATCAAACTCCAACATGTGCCATTAAACACCAACATTCATCATCAAACACCAACATTTGCCATCAAACATCAACATTCACCATCAAGCTCCAACATTCACCATCAAACTCCAGCATTCATCATCAAACTCCAACATTTATCATCAAGCTCCAACATTCATCATCAAACTCCAACATTCACCATCAAGCTCCAACATTCATCATCAAACTCCAACACTCATCATCAAACACCAACATTCATCATCAAGCTCCAACATTCATCATCAAACTCCAACATGCGCCATCAAACACCAACATTCGCCATCAAACTCCAACATTCATCATCAAACTCCAACATTCATCATCAAACACCAACATTCACCATCAAACTCCAACATGCGCCATCAAACACCAACATTCACCATCAAACTCCAACATTCATCATCAAACACCAACATTCATCATCAAACACCAACATTCATCATCAAACTCCAACATTCATCATCAAACACCAACATTCATCATCAAGCTCCAACATTCACCATCAAACACCAACATTCACCATCAAACACCAACATTCATCATCAAACTCCAACATTCACCATCAAACACCAACATTCACCATCAAACACCAACATTCGCCATCAAACATCAACATTCATCATCAAACTCCAACATGCACCATTAAACACCAACATTCATCATCAAACACCAACATTCAAACACCAAAATTCATCATCAAACATCAACATTCATCATCAAACTCCAACAAGCGCCATCAAACACCAACATTCAGCATCAAACACCAACATTCATCATCAAACATCAAAATTCATCATCAAACACCAACATTTAAACACCAACATTCATCATCAAACACCAACATTCATCATCAAACATCAACATTCACAATCAAACACCAACATTCATCATCAAACATCAACATTCAAATTCCAACATTCATCATCAAACACCAACATTCATCATCAAACTCCAACATTCATCATCAAACTCCAGCATTCATCATCAAACATCAACACTCACTATCAGATAACAACAAACCCAGACAATGGGTAGGTTTGTTGTGACACACAACAAACCTACATTTGGTAGGTTTTTCATTTTTGTTAAGTTTCTATGATGTTCTATAATTGTTCTTTCGGCTGATCAGTTCTTATACATAATTAGAACACATAAAGTACACAAAGTTGCAGTGTTAGAGTGTTGGTGTGGGTTGGAGGATGTTGGTGTTTGATGGCATTTGAAGGAATTTTTCTTGTGTTTAAGGTACTTAAGGTAATAAAACTGTGGCTAATATTGAAATGTGGGGGTGAGAATTTTGGTGTTTGAAGGAGAATATTGATGGGAAATATTCATGTTTTTCAAAAATGGTGTTTAATGGAAAATATTTGTTTTTGCTGATTTTGGATTTTGATGGTGGAACTTCGTATTTAATGGTGAAGGCTGGTGTTTGATGGAAAATGGTTGTGTTTGAGTATGTTGGTGTTTGATCGTGAATGTTAGTGTTTGATGGAAAATAGTTGTGTTTGAGTATGTTGGTGTTTGGTGGTGAAGGTTGGTGTTTGATCAAGAATACTTGTGTTTAATAGCAATATTTGGGTTTAATGTCTAATGCCTGTTGATACATTTTGTCATTGCCGATTGAAAATGTTGGTGTTTGATGGTGAATACTGGTATCTGATGGTCAGTATTGGTGTGTAATAGTGAATTCTGCTGCATGTCAATGTCACTGGTGTTTCTTGGTGTCTGATGGAGAATTCTGGTATAGACTGTTGTTTGTTGTTATATATGACACATGGTACAGCAGGCTTTAAAATACAGTAGCAGGCTTTCACTTTTGGAAAAACATCTATAAATCTGCTGATAATATTTTCCAATATTACAGTGTTTTTGTTTTCTTTTGTATTTTGTGATTACTTAGCATTGCTGATGGGAAGCGAATTCCACCTGGACGTCTACTAGTGCACTTCACTCAGGAACATGGTGCTGACAAACTAAAAGAAGCATCAAATTATTTCTGGATGGCCCCAATTCCCTGCTCTCTCTCTCTCTCTCTCTATGTGTGTGTGTGTTCTCATCAGAGTGTTCTCAGCAGACGGATGTGATAACTTTTCGTTAATGTACCGGCTCTGTAGTTGGTCCCGAGTTGCTGACTGCTCACATTTCATTCCGCTCCCTCTGAGACACCGAAGTGCTGAGAAGAAAACCCAGCTCCAAAAACTCCTTAAATCTAGCACGTCTAGCGCAACACTGCGGATATCGCGACCCCGTTCCTGTCCACCTGCGTCTTTTTTTTTTTACGCCCGTTTTTATGGCTAAATGAATAGCTTTTGACTCTCTCATTTATGTAATCCAGGATCTAATCTCCAGGATCAGATATCTAATCTCCATGCTGATTTTACCAGACAGGTTTAAAGACTGATGTGCTAGCTGCTCCACAGCAGAAAGATACTGTAGAAGCTCCACGTTGTGCTTGGACTTGAATTACATGAACTGCTGTGCAGATTGGTGTTTATTCTCACCATCCTCCTTCCTGTTAAAAGAAATTAGTGTGTTATGCATTATCTGGAAATACTGCTTTTTTAATTTTGTTTAGGTCTGAATATTTCTTAAACACAATCATGCCCCCGCAAAGCCATCTTTCAGTTCCTCACTTTTCCATAATGCTCCCTACAAACACTAGGGATGTCACGAGAACCGATACTTCAGTACCAACATTCTTAAAACGTGATGAAACTTGTTTTTCTGGAGTAGTGTTAGAACCGATTCTAATGGAGGTCCCAGGGTGGCAATTCTTCCAGACCTGATGGGGGCAGCAAATACGTGCAAGTGTTTTAGTTGGTCCACAAGTGGTGAAGAAGAAGAAGAACAACTACAAGCACATGGGGAAAAACTACAGAAGTTTAGCTCCACCGCGACTCGTTGAGAGGAAATGTGGTATGGAATATGGAAATACTTCTCATTCGAAGCGGATGACAACAAACATATAATTGATGCTCTGAAGCCGGTGTGCAACCGATGCTATCGTTCATTTTATGTTTGTCCTATATTATGTTTGTTTGAGGCAGCTGGCATTGTAGCCGTGAAACCAGCTAACGTTATGCTCCATGTAATGTTAGCGATAGCCAGTTATTTGTTATCGATGCTAACACATTGCAATGTTATAAACTATATCCTAATGCGCCATTCTGCCCATGTCCTGTCAGCAACATGTAGCCTCATGTCACTAATAATTATTCACATGTTCATCCTTTTAATAAATCTTTTTGGCCTGCCACCATATCAGAGAATTTAAACTAATGCTTGCATTCAGAGTATAAGGTGTGTGTGTGTGTACATTTAGTAGTGCTGCACCTCTACTGTAGCCTCCACTCATTGTCAGACAGTGTTTGATAACTAAAATCTCTCTCTCTCTCTTTCTCTCTCTTTTTGCCAGTATCAGCCAGAGGAGGATGTCCTCCAGGAGAGTTTTTAATGTAATTTTTTTTATTTTATTTTTATACCACACAGTAGTATCGACTTTGGTATCGAGTATCATGTACTTTTGGTGGTATCGGTACTGACTACTAGATTTTTGGTATCGTGACATCCCTAACACACGTAACATCTGCAACACTGTTTGTGATTAATAACAGATTGGATTTTAATTATTGTGTGTCTGTACGCGCCAGAGAGCTTCGCCTGAACAAAACACACACCTCGGTAATTAATGGAGGAAATCCGCAGCCCGGGCCCAGAGGAAAGAAAACACTGCAGGTCTTCCTACCGACAGCCTGATGTCGAATAGTATTAGTAATAATGTGTTATTACTACCCACAGAGGTAGCAGAAACACACCTAGCCTGCTGTTCAGGCGTGTGTGATAGCATGTGACACGTCTTGAAGGTGGATGTCAATTTTCACAGGGATAACGGATTACTACAGCAACAAGGAATGATTTATAAGATTCAAATCAGATGAGATTTTTTTTTCTTTTTGAATTTACTGTTGTATAGCCAAGATAAACTGAAATATCATGGGGGAGACAAAAAGAAAAACAATCAACTGCAAGCGGAGCTTAAATAGATCCTGGTGATTTTCATGCTTTTTCAACTAGGGAAGAAAATCTCTAAATGCCTTCCAATTTCCAATTTTTAAGCATTTTGGGCTGTATTCAGAGTTGGTGAATTATGTCCAAACCTTACATTAATATTTATGCATTAAGTCAATTTTCTGGGCTCTATATTCGGATTATTCTAATCACCTGTGTGTAGGTCATACTTTGGCCCTGGCAGATTATTCTTGTAAAAGGCTGGGTTTTTCAACAGTGTGCGAGAAGCAAAAATGCACCCAGGATGGGATGCCAGTCCATGGCGTTTGGATGTCGGAAGTTTGGCAGTGTAGAAAGACGTTTAGAAGAAAGTTTGGAAGGAAGGATGTTTGGAGGTAAGTAGTAAGGAAGGATGTTTGGAGGAAGGATGCTTAGAGAGAAAAGGTAAGGAAGGAAATTTGCAAGGAAAGAAGGATGTTTGGAAGGTAGGAAGAAGGGAAGGAACCATGGACGAATAAATTTTGCAAGTTTGTATGAAGGAAGTTTGGAAAGAAGAAAGGTTGGATTTTTAGAAGGAGGCTTGGAAGGAAGGAAGTTTGAGAGTTTGCAAGGATGGGAGGTTTGGAAGTGTAGATGGAAGTTTAGAAGTGAGGAATGTTTGGAAGGAATGAAGTTTGGAGGAAAGTAGTAAAGAAGTTTAAAGGGAAAAGAAAGTTTGGAAGGAAAGATGGAAGAAAGGAAGGAACTGTGGAGAAAGAAGTTTTACAAGTTTGGATGAAGGAAGTTTGAAAGGATGAAAGTTTGAACATTTAGAATTAAGGATGTTTAGAAGGAAGTAAGTTTGAGTGTTTCCAATGATAGGAGGTTTGGAAGGACATTTGGATGTTCAGAAGGAAGTTTAGAAGTAAGTAAGCTTGCAAGAAAGTTTGGAAGGAATGAAGTTTGGAGGAAAGTAGTAAGGAAGTATGCTTGGAGGAAGGAAGGAATTTTTTGACCGATAAGGTAAGGAATGATGTCTGGAGGAAGGAAGTTCAGTAGTCTTGAATTTGGAAGGAAAGATGGATGTTTTGAAGGAAGGAAGGAAGGAAGGAAGGAAGGAAGGAAGAAAGGAAGAAACTGTAGAGCAAGAAATTTGAAAGTTTGGATGATGAAAGTTTGGATGTTTAGAACAAAGGATGTTTGGAAATAAGTATGTTTGAGAATTTGCAAGGATGGAGGTTTGGAAGGAAGGATGTTTGGGTGGATAAAAGGAAACAAGTCAGGATGGAAGGTCCTAACAGAACGATCACATCAGTAATTTATGTATCAGTAATACCAGAGTACCAGCTTTATATAGTTTTCCATTTTAGTAGGTCTCGATGTTAGGACAGTATTTATACAGATTTTGTTTGCACATTGAGGGCGAGTGCCAAAGAAACTCACTCAAACCACTATTTGAAGTATTTGGGCAAAAACACAAGTCATGATTTCTGAGGCTCAGAGTTACAATGCTGCGCTACAAGAGATAATAAATAATATTAACTCCCAATTATCTGCCGCAATGCTCCAGTAAATGGAAGTCATGAAATAATTGGTGCTTTAATGGTTAATGCATGTTTATATTTGCCAGGACTAACAGGAAAACATAAAATGACACACCCACACGCTTACACACATGCACACACACCTGTTTTTTGTGATCTAATTAGCTGTGAGACAGCACTGTGTTAGCACGTTGCTTAAAATAGCTTTACACACACAAGTCTTTACCTCTTTATTATCACTAATATTCCACGTGCACATCTTCATCTAGCTGACACCTGCACTCGGACACCACTGAGCTAATCAACACGCTTGTCGAGTGCAGTCCGCTAATCACGGTGAATCACTCGAACACACACACAGCCACCCAAAGTCGTACGTCTGATTGTGGAGGAGGAGAAAAACACTTGATTTTTTTTTTATTATTATTGATGGCTGGCTTGGATTTTAACAGGGAGAGCAACTGACGCAAGGCCGAGCTCTAAACAAGAGCAGATGATAACGTTACTCCTACTCCCTGACGTCTGGAGTGTTGGGTTTAGCTCAGTGCAGCAGGCGCTGATTCGACGTGACTGGAGGGATGCAGCTGAGACGTAAACTGGTTACGTCTGTTATATTTCCTATATAAAGAGTTTTTTTCTGGATTTCTGAGACATCGGGCAGAGAGAAAAGGGTGAACTGAGGAGAGGTGTTAAGGAATCCCTGATGAAATGAACTGTGCAGTTTTGACTAAGAACCTGCAGACCTCAGATTCAGGCTGTTTCTGTAATCCTGAACACGTGGAGCTACCGAGAGGCATTCTGTTTATATATAATACATTTTATAAGCCTTATCAAGGGGGAGGAAGGAAGGAAATAAGGAAAAAGAAATGGAGACTTTAGAAAGATAGACCTACAAATAAACGAAAGAACTCATTTTGCCTACACTTACAAGGAAAGAAAGAAAAGGGGAGAAAAGAAAGAAAAGAAAGACTCATTTTGCCTGCACCTACAAACAAAGAAAGAAAAGAAAATAAAGAGTAATTTTGCCTACACCTACACAGAAAGAAAGAAAAAAGAAAGACTCATTTTGCCTACACATACAAAAGAAAGCAAAAACTAAAGAAAAAGACATGAAAGAAAGACTCACTTTGCCTACACCTACACCTACAAAGAAAGCAAAAGAAGAAAAAACTAAGAAAGAAGGAAGGAAAAATGAATGAATGAAAGAAAGAAAGAATTACTTCTTGAGCCATGGCACGCAATGATGCTACATAGGTAGCTAAAGTTAAATCAGGAGGTTATTGTTAGCGAGCTAACTTATCTAACTAACTGCAGTTACAAAAGTTAGAAAATGTCCATAGGCACATTATGTTACCGAACAAGCAAATATCTCTATTTTTATCTATTTATTCTTTTCTAGATTCGGATTTTAACACTTTGTTTAGATACGACAGAATTCTCTAAAACTAAATCTTCTGTAGCTGCTACCATCACAGTGATTTATTTGCCCTTTGTTCTAATTCTTGTTGGAAAACTAATCAGCTACCCCTTGAATAAACGTGTATGGGGTGCTCCAAATGTTTTTGCCTCAGTTCAGGGATTAAAATGGAGTAAGACGAGAACACAAAAAACAAATAAAAAACACATGCACAGAACCCAACATTAACTTGATGGGCTTTTTTTATTCTCTGAGTGTTCAGCCAGTTGGAATCTGTTGTTTTATCATTCGCACTCAGTGTGAGGCGTTAGTGCCAGAAAAATAACACATTTAGTGTATAATGAGTGTGTTCACGCTCTCGGTGTGAGAGAATAGGGGAACCATGCTGTACTCCAACCCTGCATTCACGCTAGCAAGCCACAAGTCGCTCATGTCACTGCTGCTGTTGGTATTTGTGGGTGTTGGCTGCCCCCCCATGAAATGTATTTTATAGGTTTATATTATCATGCCATTGTGTGTCCATATGCACAGTACACCAAGTTAGCAGGGCACTAGGACCTGGGGGAAGGCTTCTACCGCTGAACAAGCACAGCAGTAGTACAGAGACTTAGCTACAATGTGAATATGAGGTAAATTATGGTCAATACAGCTAGCTATTGACTTTTTAATCGGTCTCAACCAGTTAAAAAGTAACTTTAGATTTGTGCACGTTAAAGAAAAAGAGGATAAGGTAACCAGTATAACACTATCAACAGCTAGCTGATGATTTGATGTTTTCTTATCACGTTTAATGCTGTGGAACGTCTGCAAAACAAGTGAGCTCCTGTTCTCAATTGTGTATAGTAGCTATAAACAGTCTCTTTCTTTTATCTCTCTCTTGCGAAGTTAATAAGACAGAAAGAAAAAAAAATAAAACCACAGCTTATCATGTTACCAAGAAACAAATTTTTACAATGTGTAAAAAGTCCAAAACATGTTAAAAAACTTTAAAGTCCCCAGGAAATCAAAATGGACATTTTGTGGCTTTTAGTATGAATGTGTCAGCCGAAACATTATCTATAAGCTAGTGCGCTCCAAAACAATGTCAAAATTCGCATTCAGAAGATATATGCGTTCAAAATGTAGAATCTCTCTCTACTAGAGATACAGCTCGAGAATTTTGATGACATCATTCTGCACTTCAGCTTCTCGTCAGATTTTCTGTCCAATCAAATGCTCTCTAGAATCTGAAACGCCCTGCCCCCGACATGATAAAAATCCATGTATGGCTTAGCCCGGGTTATGAGGTAAGATAAACACTAGTGGCAAATTTTAAAAGGGGGTTGGAACCACTCTGTATGTCCCGCCCTGACTTCCTGTTTCAGTGGAAATTATGTCAACGCATTGAATAACACTAATGATAATATTTCCCCTCTCTGCTGAAGTAAATAAGGAACCACAAAGTGTAAACTGTCCTGAAGATGTCGCTAAAGTTAATGCGCTGACACTGGAGGAAGGAAGGAAGGAAGGAAGGAAGGAAGGAAGGAAGAAAGACAACTCTCTTCCTGAGTCGTGACATATGATGATGATACTTAGCTAGCTAAAGTTACCACAGGAGGTTATTATTAGCAAGCTAGCTTATCTAACTGGAGACTCTTTCCTTAAACGTTAAATTCAGCACCATCTTTGTAACAAGTGATTTCAAAATGTTTGAAACTTTGAGGCTTTCTTTGAGTATATTTTAAATTTTTCACTCTTTCTGTCTTTATTTGTTTGTTTTTTTCACGTTGGACTAATAAGCTTTTATCTGACAATTATCTGATTTTTTTTGATCCTCAAAAAGGTCAAAGCTTTAGTAAAGGATTTACTTTCATGCCATATTTTGTATTATTAATAATAAAAAAATATAATACACTGGATAACTCAACAGTTGGGTCATTTTTAACCCAATAGGCTGGGTAGGGAAACAAACCCACTGCACCAAGTTAAAACTACGCCAGCATTGGGAAGGTGTTATACCCCTGAGGTGTAACTTTCATGTGTGCTAATTCTTATTAGGCTAAACATTAGCATTAGCCCCTTGAGGATTAGCACCTGGTGTGTTATCATGGTGTGATGATTAAGCAGCAGTACACAGCGTATCTCTGTCTCTCACACTCTCTCTCTCTCACATGCTCTCTCTCACGTGTTCTCTCTCTCACTATCACTCTCTAACTATCACTCTCTCACTAACACTCACTCTCACTCCACATTAGTCCTGTGGGAACACCCTTTATACCACGATACGATTACACCAATACGTCTCACACCGGAAATGATTCTCCTCGTGCGCACACGTGACAAGCAAAACAAATTCCGCACTGGAGTGTTGTAGTTAGCTGATATTTATTTTACTATTATTTTGAATTTGTCGGGTCAGAATTACACAGATAAGGGCTTGAAATGCAGATAAGAAATATATTTACAAAAAAGTATGCAGGATAAATAGAAAAAAGGCTTTTTTTTGGTTTGTGTGCTTCATTTGTTTGACATAAGCACTAATATTCAAAATTTTTTGACAGATTATCTGATAGTAATATTGTACAGTGCTGTATAATTAAGCCTAGGAAAGAGTTCTATAGTTGATTGAAATGCTGCAAAAAAATTTTTCTTATATATTAAGAAATTTTTTTTTCTTATATATTAGATTAAATGATTATCATAATAATTCTTAGTTGCAGATGTACACGTGACAATTTATTTTATTTTTTTTTTAAATTGGCATTTCCAAAATGCAAATGTGACTTACATTATAGTTATTCTTACTGGTTTATGCATGTTCATGGTTTATTTATATTCTTTTTCAGGTTGGAAGTCCCAGACATTCCTGTTGCCCCACATTCCCCAGCACCACCATCACCAGCAACTCTTCTAGCTTCTGGCACCTCTTCACTTCCTTTAATAATTCATGGCATCTACAACGGCCACTTACCCGGACAGCACTCCCAGACAGATTTACAATCCTCCAGATTTACAAATTAGCCAGAAAAGGGAAAGGCATAGATTAAGTATAAGAAGAGATCCTGTGACATGACAACTCCACCTACAGAAGGATACAGTGGGATGACAACTCCAGCAATGAAGACATCCAATGAGGAGAATGTCAGCCAAGGAGAGTTCCAATGAGGGAGGATCCAATTGGATGTTGACTCCAGCTAAGAGATTCAGTGAGAGGGAGACTCCAGCCAAGGAGAAATCCAGCGTGACGGCAACGTCAGCTGAAGAGGGATTCTGTAGCTTAACGGCTCTAGCTGAGGAGGGATCCAGATGGATGACAACTCAAGCAAAGTAGAAATCAAGTAAGAGGTCAGCCTCATCAAGGAAGAAATCCAGTGAGAGGAAAAGTCCAGCTAAGAAGAGAGAGAGCTGGTGAGCAGATGAGATGGGATTCATTGGGACAACAACTCCAAGCCAGGAGGGATCTAGTTGAAAACCACTCCATCTGAAGAGAGGTCCTCTGGGGTGCCAACTTCAGCCATGAAGAGATCCAGCAAATGAACAACACCATTTGAGGAGGAATCCAGTGAACCAACAAGTCCAGCTGAGGAGGTGCAAGGCAGATGTAAAATTGTTTCTTGGTGGAGTGATTTCTCAGATCAAGTGACCTGAACAAAGGTTGTCTCATACAACCGGTAGCCCTGTCACAATTCATGAGTTACAGCCATCAATTCAAAGCTGTATGAACCGATTTCGGAGTGAAAATGCTTCCAGCAGTCCGTCTGACCAGCAGAATCTCATTTCACGTCTCTCTGAGCATATTAGACAGAGATTAACAGAGGTTCTTGACAATTTTTACTCTTGTTATGCCTCTAATCTGCATTATGAGTAAACTCAGATGACCTGACTGAACTCCGTGCCTCATTAATAGGCCCCTTACGACCCATTATAGACCCCGCACCATCTCACACAGGCAAGACGTGGATTATCCCTCAGCAGGACCACAACCCTCACCCGGTCCAGCAATAAAAGCCGAGCTCGGCTCGTTCTGCACTTATTCATCTGCATCGATTTAATTTTTCAGGGCAAAACATCTAAGCGCGCAGAGCTGCCATTGATCCGGCCATCGGAGAGAAAAACACTCCACCAGCTACCTGTAAAGACCAATGAGTAATGAGGACAAGAACACAGATTATTTTCGTCACCGATGCTCCGTTGTTACCTTGTTTGTCAGGAATTTATTTATTTTTTTGGCATTTGCTTAAACAAATCCTAAGAGGATTTGCAGTAAGAGAGCAGCACATATGATTCTGCTCTACTGGGTCGAGAGGAAGAAGATGAGCTCATTCAGAAACAGCTCACTTATTGAGACTTTTGTTGTTGTTTTTTGTTGTTTTTAAAAAACCCACACTTTCACTGCTTTGCAATGGATGTTGGCGCTTGGGTATATATAAAGCAAACTTTTCAAACCAGTGAACATCTGTACTAAATAACATTGGTTTAGTTCATATTTGAAACAATATGCTAATTTAGACCCTGGGATAGGCTGGTATATGCGGTATAGAAAATGGCTGGCTGGCTGGATGGATGCTAATTTAGAATACACAGTAGCTAATGCATTTCATTATATCCCGACCAAACCTGTTAACTATTGTAACCAAAACATGGACAATGGGTTCACACGAGAATGGCGTTTTTTCCTCAAATATTCATAAACATTGACTCATCTGTGGTACATACTTATTCAACTAGTGTTTGATCAATATTCAGGTGATAAAATTGGACAGTAGTCTTCTCCTCTCTCTTCCATTCTACTCATTTGAAAATATTCATGAACCTAATGCTGTTTCGATTAAAAACCAAACCCACTGCAGGGCATTAAATTATTTGAGATGCTGGCAATTTGTTAATATCAAGTTAGTTAGTCTAAGACAGAGAGAAAGAAAGCCAGGCAGAATTAATACTGCACCCCTGAGGAATCCCTAATACTGGACATGAAAGGAAAGGTAATGAAATCGTTTTTATCTTTCGTACAGATAGAGACTTTCATGATTTTGTAACACGCCTCATAATATACGCTAGTAGAAGGTTTATTAAAGTGTTTTTTGGTATCAGAGAAGCTTATTAACTGAAAAAGGAGTGGACAGGGGGTGTGATAACCTGAACAAATCTGTGTCTATATTTTCTGTGTTAGTTCTCCAGGGAAGAATTAGAAGACATTTTGGCTCAAAAACTGCCAAACAAACAATGATGAAAACTGAAGGTCAGCCCATACAACTGTACTGAGTTAAGCTCTCCTTCTAACATCTTCTCCTTCAGAAATTATCCCAGGAACACTGCGTATGAGATGTGTAACACACCCTCATTCGCACCTAGGGACAATATAACATAGGAAATCCACTCGCTGGCATGTTTTAGAGAATTGGAAGGAAACCAGAGAACCCGAGGAGAACATGTGAAACTCCATACAGGCAGCAACTTCAGGATCAAACCCTGGAGCTGTGACGTTGCTGTGAACATCACTACCATTGCGTCACCGTGACTAGAGCTCTGGCGCTTCCTAATTTCATTCCTGGCAATAGTGTCTCAAATCAAACATTAACGTTTTGCAATAAACTGAAACGACAGAAGACCAAGCAATCCGTCATGTCCCTGAACCTTGGTATACATATCACACTCGCCAATTATGTAACTTAGGATTTGTTGGGGGCATGGCAATAAGCTTGGCAGACATTAAACCACACGTCCAGCACAACTGTATAAGTGCTTTCATTTATTCATCTTCATTAAGCACATTATCCTGATCAGGGTATGGGGTGGATCCAGAGCCTGTCCTGCGTATGCTGGGAGCAAGGTGGGAATACATATTGATCCAAAGCAATTCTGCAATTGTCATGAAAATACAATAAGCTGATTTTTTTTTGTACTTTAATAATTCCACATGGACATACAGTGGTGTGAAAAAGTGTTTGCCCCCTTCCTCATTTCCTGTTCCTTTGCATGTTTGTCACACTTAAGTGTTTCGGAACATCAAACCAATTTAAACAATAGTCAAGGACAACACAAGTAAACACAAAATGCAATTTGTAAATGAAGGTGTTTATTATTAAAGGTGAAAAAAATCCAAACCATCATGGCCCTGTGTGAAAAAGTGATTGCCCCCCTTGTTAAAACATACTATAACTGTGGTTGTCCACACCTGAGTTCAATTTCTCTAGCCACCCCCAGGCCTGATTATTGCCACACCTGTTCACAATCAAGGCATCATTTAAATAGGAGCTGCTTGACACAGTAAGGTCCACCAGAAGATCCTTAAAAGCTACACATCATGCCGAGACCCAAAGAAATTCAGGAACAATTGAGAAAGAAAGTAATTAAGATCTATCAGTCTGGAAAGGGTTATAAAGCCATTTCCAAAGCTTTGGGAATCCAGCGAACCACAGTGAGAGCCATTATCCACAAATGGCGAAGACATGGAACAGTGGTGAACCTTCCCAGGAGTGGCCGCGCCGCAAAATTACCCCAAGAGCGCAGCGACGACTCATCCAAGAGGTCACAAAAAGACCCCACAACAACGTTCCAAAGAACTGCAGGCCTCACTTGCCTCAGTTAAGGTCAGCGTTCATGCCTCCACCATCAGGAAAAGACTGGGCAAAAATGGCCTGCATGGCAGAGTTCCAAGGAGAAAACCACTGCTGAGCAAAAAGAACATCAAAGCTCGTCTCAATTTCTCCACAACACATCTTGATGATCCCCAAGACTTTTGGGACAACATTCTGTGGACCGATGAGACAAAAGTGGAGCTCTTTGGAAGGTGTGTGTCCAAGTATATCTGGCATAGAAGGAACACTGCATTTCATAAAAAGAACATTATACCAACAGTAAAATATGGTGGTGGTAGTGTGATGGTCTGGGGCTGTTTTGCTGCTTCAGGACCTGGAAGACTTGCCGTGATAAAAGGAACTATGAATTCTGCTGTCTACCAAGAGATCCTGAAGGAGAATGTCCGACCATCTGTTCGTGTACTCAAGCTGAAACGAACTTCGGTTCTGCAGCAGGACAATGATCCTAAACACACCAGCAAGTCCACCACCGAATGGCTGAAGAAAAACAAAATGAAGACTTTGGAGTGGCCTAGCCAAAGTCCTGACCTGAATCCTATTGAGATTTTGTGGTATGATCTTAAAAAGGCCGTTCATGCTCGAAAACCCTCTAATGTAACTGAATTAGGACAATTCTGCAAAGATGAGTGGGCCAAAATTCCTCCAGGACGCTGTAAAAGCCTCATTGCACATTATCACAAACGCTTGGTTGCAGTTGTTGCTGCTAAGGGTGGCCCAACCAGTTATTAGGTTTAGGGGGCAATCACTTTTTCACACAGGGCCATGATGGTTTGGATTTTTTTTCACCTTTAATAATAAACACCTTCATTTACAAATTGCATTTTGTGTTTACTTGTGTTGTCCTTGACTATTGTTTAAATTGGTTTGATGTTCCGAAACACTTAAGTGTGACAAACATGCAAAGGAACAGGAAATGAGGAAGGGGGCAAACACTTTTTCACACCACTGTAAGAAGAACATGCAAAATTCCTCAGGCTCTTCCTGGGGTCCCTGGAGTCTCTGTAGCATTACAATCTTTCATAACAGTTGAAGGTTAGCATGATTGCAGTTAAATGCGTAGCATCTAATCTGGAACCAAATTTGCTCTGAAACGAAGCCTCGTGAACTCGGCGCTAGACTCTAAACCCAATATTCACCACCTGTAATCCGTCACCATTGACCTGAATCGAGCCCGTGCATTTTAACGCTTATAAACACTAATGAGTTTTTAATTACGCCAGGGAACAAACACAGTAAAGCACACGTTCATCTCCAGGCCTAACTGTGTTAACTCTGATGATTCCAGCAGAGGTGAGGAGAGTCTTGGCACACACTGATCTGAAATCAGTTTTGCACCAGTTCTCCTGATGAACACGTACACGCTGGTCTTATAGAATACTTACATTTTTCTTGTTCTTTGTATATAGTACTTTCTAGGTAGAAGAATTTTCTATCAGAAAGAATTCCTATGTTTTTTTGGAAGCTCAGAACACTTAATTAGCCAATGCACCCATAAGAACTCTTTTTTTTCCATATTAATTGGGATGGTGTGCAGAACAAACTCAAAATTATGGGTAATTATTTTTTCTTAACATCTAATCTAGAAATTGTTAAGAATTTTTTAGCGAGACTGGCTTGGTACTAAGTACACCCTTTGAGAAAGTACATTCTTAAAGGGTTCCTCAAGGGTCCGTTGGATAATTACGGCTGCTTAGCTAACTGAAAGACTTCTTAGCATCCTACTTTTTGGTACAGAAACACTATTGTAGGGGTCTGCTGCTCTACATAAATCCTTTATTGGTTCCCCTAGAGGGAAAACCTTCAGGGCTCTAAATTTTCTAAGATTTAACCAGTAGTAAGTGGCAGAACTAAAAATCTGAATTTGGGCTGAATTAGAGAACACGGCTTTTTAATATGGCTAGTGATCCTTTAAATTTACCTGACAATCTCTCCAACTATAGCTAGCAATCTCTCTACATCTAACTAGCAATCCTTCCACATCTAACTAGCAATCCCTCTACATTTAATTAGCAATCCCTCTACCCCTAACTAGCAATCACTCTACATCTAACTAGCAATCCCTCTACATCTAACTAGCAATCCTTCTACATCTAACTAGCAATCCCTCTACATATAACTAGCAATCCTTCTACATCTAACTAGCAATCCTTCTACAGAGAATTAGCAAACCATCTAGCTAGCTAGAAAATTAACATTCAAGCTAGCAATCCCTCATAATCATATTTTTTTGCTCCATACTAACAAATCAAACAGCAAGGGAAAAGTCCAGACAGACAGCATTTAGAAAAAGGACTAATTTTCCAGGTGAATATGTCAGTTCACTCAGGAGAGAATTTGCTAACAATGGTAAATTTAGCTAGGTTAACTTGAATGAATTATGACGCATGAGCCAGAACAAATCTAGCTAGCTTATCAATAAACCGCATCTTGCCAAACCACACCAGAACCACCAATAACAAATCATTTGATTATTAAAAAATCTAGGGGATTTTTGCGTGATCCGTATTTGCTAATTTGCTAATCCAGTAGGAGGGATTTAGCTCATGAGTAAACAGTGTGTTGATCTGACAATACACAACAGCTACATTTGCACTGAATCTGGGTGAAAAGCTGAATGCCGAATTCACAAAGCAGAATAAGATCATTTTCATTTTTACTGTTTAGTGAGTCTTACTGCTGCCATCTTAGCATAAGCTTTGCTCTATGGTGCTTGATATGAGACCCTGGTGTCTAAAAGGCTTTTCTCCACTTCATCGTTTTCCCAAAATCCGTCACCAGGGACAGAACGCACAGAAAGGGAGGGAGGGAGGGAGGGAAGGAGAGAGAGAGAGAGAGAGAGAGAGAGAGAGAGAGAGAGAGAGAGAGAGAGAGTGAGTAAGAAAGAAAGAAAGAAACCCGATCTGAATGTGTCGCCTGCACGGTGAATGCCCTAGTGCACTAGCTGACCAATTTGACCTTGAAGATGATGAGCTGAATAATGGAGCTGAGAGGAACTAAAAAGGAGCCTAGCTCTGCTTTTTTAATCAGCCGCCGCCTCTTTTTTTTCTCTCTCCCCGATGTGATGTGTAATGAGAAATCCCGAACAGCCATCTGCTATCACTGCTGCACTTCCTGTTCCATTAAAGGTCAAATTTCTAATGTTACATTCAGCTCACATTTTCAAATCTGAAATGGTTTTAACCTTGAAATGCCTGGTAATATTTGCCATTCGTTGTGATCAGATCAGATCAGACACGGTTTATAGTTTTACACTTATGTGTGGCAGCCTGGGAAAACCCATCTCATGGTGAAATAAAGACATTTTTTACTATATAGAAAATGCAGTCACTCTTTAAAAAAAAAAATCAAATACAGACTTTCAAGAAATAAAAATACCGTTACAAAATAAATTTTAAGATCGCATTTTAACGCAGAAACGCCACTTTGATGGCATGACGCCATTTTGCCATAGGATTACGACTTTATTCTTGAAATACTGCACCAGGTTTTCCCAGGCCACCATACAATACATCCTAAAATAACACAGAAAAATCTATTATTTATTTTATACCACAGTGATGCTGAATTATCGATTCGTTAGGAGGAGTCGATTCATTTTCTATAACCATAGAAAAATGCTCCACAATCTTAAATGTCACTATAAACTCTTTAATTAATAAACATTTTGAGCACAGGTTAATGGTCTTGACTGAGAAGGCAGGTGGTGATTCTCTGAAAAGGCACTTTATTGTCTGTATGTTTTGCTTTGGAAAGTCAAACACCCGTCTACGGGGGTGTGTGTTTACTTTCGTA
The DNA here is from genome assembly GCA_012411365.1 of Ameiurus melas. Classification (NCBI taxonomy): domain Eukaryota; kingdom Metazoa; phylum Chordata; class Actinopteri; order Siluriformes; family Ictaluridae; genus Ameiurus; species Ameiurus melas. Next base: position 8,446,769 of record CM022769.1, read on the forward strand.
ATTGTTCATGTGGTCAGAACATGACAGCCAAGCAACCTAAGTGCTGGCATAGCCGGAAACTGAAACCATGATCTAAATCCCAAACAACTTCCTACAGCAGCCGTATTCTACCCAGGCATTCATTTGTCTTCAGTAAGTGCTTTATCAACGTCAGGTTTACGGCGGATCCGGAGTCTATCCCAGGAACTCTAAGTGCAAGGTCGATCCTCTTCAGGACACACAAATTCATACATTCGTTCGATTTACCACATTTCAGATTTTTTCTTTGGTGGGGGTTGGGTGAGTGGAGGCAGAGAACCCGGAAGAAACATACACAAACAAGGGAAACTCCAGGATTAGTTCTGACAACGTATGAAGCATTAGCCAAACAAAATATAACAGCATCATCAGCAGTTTTGTCCTGACCTTGCTGTACGCTGTAGATCGCGATCAAAACAACAAATAAAAGATATAAAAAAGGCTCGAATACTTACAACCATACCATTTAGTGACACCCAGCAATCTGGAGGAAAGTCCTGGAGCAGAGGGACCAGGAACTGCAGACATCCATCCCAGTGACACAGCAAGAGCATCATCCCAATCAGGTTAAATATTCTTACCACTGCGCTCGCCAGGTCGTACGTCATGTGAAAAATCTGAGAGAGAGACAGAAAGAGAGAGAGACAGAGAGAACACACACACACACACACACACAGATACACACAGAGAGAGAAACACACACACAGGGAGAGCAAGAGAGACAGAGAGACACAGAGAGAGAGAGAGAGAGAGAGAGAGAGAAATGATGAGGTCAGCCATTTTATCAAAGAACATCACAGTGAAGTGTTTCACCTGCTCGATCATTCCACAATAATGTACAATATCTATTACATATTTACTTTTTGTCCTGTTAGTGTTACTGTAAATCAGTAACGTATTGGTTCCTGACTATAGCTATAGCCCTGATTGTAGTTAGTCCTCTATCAGGCCTGAAAAATACTTATCTGTAGCACCATTCTTAGAAAATTAATGTTATTATTATACTCTATAACAATGTTTAATACCAAACCTAGGACTGTCTCTACAACACTGCTAATTCCTATGAGCCCCTAGGAGATTTGTGTGAAAATACCATAAATGCTGAGCAGCACGTCTAGCGTAAATCCACTAATTAATGAGGATATTATAATATAGTGTACGTAGTTACTAAGATTATAACATGTACGGCATTTTGCCATATAAGCTGAAATATTACAATATTGAATTTGCATGTTATTAAATACTCTATAACATCTGATCAGTTGAATAGTTTTATTGAAATTTATTCGCATTTTTAAATATTTTGATGTTATAAAGCTTACTGATGTCTCACGACATGTGAGATCTTATATGAAGATCTTAGTGCTGCTTGGTAGATGATAAATAGTGGAAAACTGTCATTTTTCTAATCAGATAAATCACATTAAGCCCGGTTTGTATTATTGAGAATATATAGCTACCAAGATGGTTATACATTTGTGTTACATTAGCTAGCTAATGTACATAGCTAGCTAAGGTAAAGTAACATAACGTTAACAAACCAAATACGGAACCAGCAGGTTATTCCTGTAATAAGTGATAGTAGTACATCAAGACATCTAACATAATGAAGTGTTTTCACCAGTTATGGAGGACAATTTCATATAAATTTATGCGGAAAAAAAGCTCAAAAGTGCTCGACTAGTCCTACGATAGGACTAGAAAGGAAAATAAGCTACGTAATAATTTACACAGTTGATTCATAATGTATGTTTTAGAAATCTGACAGAATCATGCAAATGTACATGTTCACATTAATCTTAAGGACATGTATTGCTTTATTAACAACAAAAATAAATCAGTGTTTTGGGGGTTTTTTTCTCCATCCATTTGACCTTTTTGTGCTGACTAACTCACGTTCCAAGCACATCGTAGGAGGAAAGTGTTTCTGAGAAACATGACACAGCATGTGTGGGGGCTGACGTCTTATCGCACACATTGGTCACCAGCAACGGCATCGACGTATATCTAAAATACATGTAATACACAGTGAACGTGTCAAATATTCCAGAGGAAAACACTGGCTCGAGTCGGTGACTCGACTCTACATGAGCAGGTTAACAGGATTTCCGTCTCATCGATTGCAGCTCAAGTCTTTGTTTTCCAAACGTTGTTTGTTTGGAAATCCGGTCTGAAGTGTATTAGCTTAGCTAATACATGTCCGAGTTCAGTCAGAAACCGAGCAAACACGGAAGAAAACAATTTACGAACCTTCACAATGAAATCATTACGGCAGTCGTTAATACCGCACTCGAACGTAAGCTTTTACATATTGATATAACATTCATGTTACCACAGTGCATTTTGTAAACGTAGGTATTTTATATTTAATTAGTTTAATCCGAGTTACGAAATATATAATGAGTCTTTATTGATCACATATACATTACAGCACATTGAAATTCTTTTCTTCACATACAAAAGCATGTCAAGAAGTTTGAGTCAGAGCAAAGGGTCAGCCATGATTCAGCGCCCCTGTAGCAGAGAGAGTTAAGGGTCTCTCTCTAGGACCTAATAGTCAGTACGTTTCCATGGACAACAATAATCCACTATTAACCCGATTAAGACAATACTCTGAATAAGAAACTACCATGTAAACAGCAATTTTTAATTACCTTAATCCGATTAAGGTAATACTCGAAGTAAACACAAATCGAAATAAGACAGGTGGAGTACTCCTGTTTTAGTACTGTGACTGTGTCCCTACATTATGTTCTATAACATGTAAAAGGTACATGAAAGGAGTATTCTAAAAGCGACTCATGTAAATATCATAATCACAATATTGTCTTACTCAGAGTAAGGTCAATAATTAGATTACTGCTGTCCATGTAAACGTAGTCACTGGTAGCTTGAACCCCCAACCTTCCAATAGGTAACCCAGAGCCTAGCCACCACTGCCCCAAATACAGAAATACGTTATTTATACACAATTTACTTGTCCTTGATCTAAAAGTGTGATGTTTGTAAATATTAGGAAGTGCTGTAATCTAGGGCTGGGTGATATGTTGATATAATATCCATATCTGAGATATCATTGGTATGATGATGTATTTTTTATTTTACACTTTTAATAATTACTGATTAAACAGTGCTGAACTGATGGCATGATGGCCGGATGGCATTTTTTTTAACTTGTCTTTGTCTTTGTAGACGTTTAAGAAAAGTATCGTCATACCCGGTTTAACTTTGTTGGGTTTTTTTTGTTTATCATATGGACAGCTTGTTAGCTAAACGATATATCGTAACACGGAATTTCCTCAAGTATCCATCCATCCATCCTTCTTCTACCGCTTACTCCTTTTTAGGGTCGCAGGGGAACCTGGAGCCTATCCCAGGGAGCAACGGGCACAAGGCGGGGTACACCCTGGACAGGGTGCCAGACCATTGCAGGTCCTCAAGTATCGCGATATGATATTTTTGTCATATCACCCAACCCTACCGGGTAATCCTTCCAGAGAGTGATTGAAAATCAGACCTTCTGCATCGTCGATAATAGTGTTTTACCTTCAAACTTGTAAAATGTTATGAATTGTATGGTCCTTTTCAGGGTTCGATTTTTTTTTTATATCTGAAAATATTTTTTGTAAACATTGAATCAGGTTTTAATGGAATGGAGTTCAAAAGGAAATACATGAATCACCCATTTCACGAAAATGTCACATCCCTATCCATATTCCTGACCTGATCCTCCATCTAAACGATCAGATAGCACCAGATTTTCCAAGGACTGAGGGACGGGCAGCGAGGCCGTGCTGATGAAGCCGTTTAATCAGAGCGAGTCGCTTCTTCGTGGAAATGAAGCGTGAGGCATCGGCGAGTCAGGGACGATCTCTTCACCTCCACGGCCATCTGCACTGATTCACATGTCTGCACGTCGTTCACGTTAGGAAATAGATTCATTTCCCTTTCCTATTAATTTCAGCCCCCCGAGGTGATTGTTTTGTTACGCTGACTTACTGAAAGCGGCATCATAATGCCATAATCTCCTAAAAACAGCGCGGATATACGTTTTCCACCCCACGGTCCTGGTTCTGCACAATAAACCCAGTCTGCCGAGTTAGGACGAGACGAAGCCTAAGGTGATGGTTATCTATTTTTAAGATGGATGTTAACGGGAATGTTTCTTTTCTTTCCTTTTTTTTCTCCTCCACAGTCACGATTGCGTCATCTTAATTGCGTTTTTAATGGCTGATTATGATGCGCATGAGGTGACGAATGAGAGAGTTAATTTCCTGCTTAACAAAACGTTATGAGTTGAGTAACAGTGACCTTTTGTTTCCTGACGCTAACGCAGAAATAGTGCACGGATTGTGGGAATCCTTTATTATCATTATTATTATTATTATTATTATTATTATTATTATTAATTGTTATGGTCGTATGATCTGTCGTGATCTACAACAGCCTCTAGAGTCTGAATCAAAAACCAAGAGCTGGTCTTAGGTCAGCGGTTATTAAAAACGAATACGAAACTACTCGGCTGAAGCTTGTATCTGAGACAGATATACTGTACTGTACATGGGCAGTGAAGAATACAGGTGGATTCTGGTGTATTTTAGCGAATATTTAACCAATACCTGTGGTCTGTCATCGTGCAGTAAGGCTTCTGATCAGTGCAACATTCTGCACTAAGCTAAAACCCGGAAAATCAATTTATACTGTTAAAGAGTTACAGGCTTGAACTTACAAAGGGCTTACAACCCAGCACAGCGTTACGGTATGAGGACACGTATAAATAGTACTCCTACTCTTCACACACACACACACACACACACACACACACACACACACACACACACACACACGCACACACACACACACACCGACACAAACACACACACGCACACACAGAGGGGCTGGCGATGTTCAGATCCTCAAGTACAGTAAGAAATCACAACTCCTTTGCAATAGTAAAACAACTTCACACTTTCATTTTTGATTTACATTTTTACAAAAAAAAACTAAAACAAATAAAAATCAGCCGGGATGAGGTCTAAAAAACATTCCTTTTTCAAATCTCTCTCTCTATCTCTCACTCCCTCTTCCTTGCTATCTCTTCCTGTCATTTTGTCTCTCTTGCTAAATATCTCTCTGTCTTTCTTTCTCAGTGTTTCTGTCACTCTGTCTTTCTTTCTCAGTGTTTCTATCACTCTGTTTTCTTTCTCAGTGTTTCTATCACTCTGTTTTCTTTCTTTGTATCTATTTGATATATATTTATATATCTATCCATCTTCCTGTCTCTCTGCCCCTCCCTCTCTCTCTTTCTTTATCACGGTCTCTCTCTGTCTCCATCACGCTGTCTCTCTCTCTGACTTTCTTTATCTCTGTGTCTCTCTCTGTCTCTATCACTCCCTCTCTCTGTCTTTCTTTATTTTTGTCTTTCTCTGTCTCCATCACTCTGTCTCTCTCTCTATCTTCATCTTTGTCTCTCTCTCTGTCTTTCTCTGTCTCCATCAGTCTGTCTCTCTCTGTCTTTCTTTATCTTTGTCTCACTCTCTGTCTTTCTTTATCTCTGTCTTTCTCTGTCTCCATTATTCTGTCTCTCTCTGTCTTTCTTTATCTCTATCTCTCTCTCTGTCTCCATCACTCTTTGTCTTTATTTATTTCTGTATCTCGCTCTCTCTGTCTCCATCACTATGTCTCTTTCTCTCTCTCTCTCTCTCTTTATCTCCGTCTCTCCCTCTCTGTCTCCATCACTCTGTCTCTCTCTCTCTGTGTCCCTCATCATCTCCGTCTCTCTCTGTCTTTCTTTATCTCCGTCTCTCCCTCTCTGTCTCTCTTTATCTCCGTCTCTCCCTCTCTGTCTCCATCACTCTCCCTCTCCCTCTCTGTCTCTCTTTATCTCCGTCTCTCTCTCTGTCTCCATCACTAGGTCTCTCTCTTTCTCTCTCTCGTGTGATTTGCAGGGTTTCAGGAGAAGTCTCTGGAACGTGGTTAATCTTCCCGAGAGAGAGATACTGTACCATTGTACTGTACAGGAGGATAAAATTAGCAGCCAGTCACATAGCGGCCTGTCCACTCCTCTATCCTATAGCTCACACACACACACACACACTGTCTATATTCTATCCGTTATCCATCCTTTATCAGGACACACACACACACACACACACACACCTGCAGGACAGAAGAAGAGAGGCATGAAGAGATGGATGAATAGGAAGGCACACGCTGCTTGAATTGCTAATGTTTCATACAGACGGGCAGAAAGGCACGGAAATCACAACAAAATGGAGGAAAATTGTCTTAACAGAGATAAAGAAAGAGAGCGAGAGAGAGAGAAAGAGAGAGAGAGCGGGAGACAGACAGTGCGGTGTTTTCCATCTAGCACTTTTAGGCAAATTTTGAAAATGTAAATGACAGACTTTAATGTAAAAAGCCCAAAATTCGGTGCAACAGAAAAGCGTTTGCCCTATCAGTGGGAGACTGCGAGTTCGAATGCCACAACCAAGACAGCAAAACTGACCATGCTCTCTGGGTGGGAGGGGCTTACTCTCTCTCCCCTGTCAATCACAGCGACAATATCTGTGATGATGGGGACTTGATCCTGTTATCAGCAGTCATAGTGATTGATTGACTGATTGATTTGGAAGGTGACTTGGATAGTGAAATAAAACTGTAACTAAACAAACAAACATTAGCCTTCTGTTTCCTCTGAATATCATTTTTTTAAGACAACTCCAACATGTAGCGATATGGACTTTATCCTCCTGATAGGATATCATCTCCATAATTTACAAAAAGCAACACGCTCAAAGCTACTTTTTTCTAGAGCTGGCATCGATACTCAGTATTCTGTATCAGAGCGATATCAGCAAAAAACTTTGGGATTGGATATCAGAGAAAATATATCGGATATCAGATCCTGTAAAAAAAAAGTATAAATAGATAAATAAATCACTTTCACAAAAGGAAAAGAATGGAATTGGATTTGAAAAAGAAATGTATTTTTGGAACTGGAAATGTTTACATATAACAAGACTTGAGTATTTTTTCTGTAAGGATTGATTTTGTTATATTTATACTTTATACTTCATTATATTTATTAGATTAAAACGTAAGTGATTTTTGTGTGAAAGACTATTTAAAAAGAAAAAGGTTAAGCTTAGGTTTCAGTATCAGAAAAGAAAAAGTGTTATTATGCCCTCTCTCGACATTTAATAATAATTTTTTTTACGTAATTTTTTAAGGATGTTTCCCAATAAATGTAACCATGTTTGCTAGTTAAGCTTTTTTTAATTTAAAAATGAGCATTTATATGTATTTATCTCCATCCAAACACTGTGTTGTTTGAACCCACCATCCCCTACTGACGTTAACGTTCTCCTCTGACCGTAATTGATTTTATTTTATTGATACTGGTTGCAGTTCTGAGAAACGTGGAGCTGAGAAATTGACGTTTTCATCGTTGTGTGTTATCTGAGGTAAAAACCTGACAGCTGTGAAATTGTTGTGTTGTACGATCGGACACGTTCTCATCACTCCTTCAGGCAGGAGCTGAACTACAGCTGGGGGTGTAAACAAATGTGAAGGCGTGAGGTGAGAGATTTTTCCCAAATGGACTTGTGTACAAACTGCAGCTAATCCTCATTAAAAAGTCAGCCAGCTACTGAGAAACTGCTCCGGGGGAAATGGCTTTTACAGAATTAACCAGATCTTTAAGAAGTGTCGACACTGATGGCCAGATGTAGGCGTGAGAGGAGGCGTGACTTGAGGCAAACAGAAAATATACTCGAAACATACATAACTTCAACGTTTAGATTCTACTACACATTTACTACACATCTACTGCAGACCTACTACACACCTACTACACACTTACTACATGCCTACTACACACCTACTAAACACTTACTACACACTTACTACATGCCTACAACACACCTACTATACACCTACTAAACACTTACTACACACTTACTACATGCCTACAACACACCTACTATATACCTACTAAACACTTACTACACACTTACTACATGCCTACTACACACTTACTACACACATACTACATGCCTACAACACACCTACTAAACACTTACTAGACACTTATTACACACCTACTACACGCCTACTAAACACCTACTACACACCTACTAAACACTTACTAGACACCTATTACACACTAAACACCTTTCTACACACCTACTGCATGTCTACTCCACACCTGTTACACGCCTACTACACACCTCCTAAATATTTACTAAACGCCTACCAAACACCTTCTACACACCTACGACATGCCTACTACACACCGATAACATGCCTACTACACACAATAACACGCCTACTACACACCTATAACACGCCTACTACACACCGATAACACGCCTACTACACACAATAACACACCTACTACACACCTATAACACGCCTACTACACACCAGTAACACGTTTACTACACACCTATAACACACCTACTACACACCTGTTACACGCCTATTACATGCCTACTACACACCTATAGCACACCTATTACACGCCTATCACATGTCTACTTCACACCTATAACACACCTATTACACACCTATCGCATGCCTACTACACGCCTATTACACACCTATTACATGCCTATCACATGCCTACTACACACCTATAACACCTAGTACACGCCTATCACATGCCTACTACACACCTATTACATGCCTATCACATGCCTACTACACACCTATAACATGCCTATCACATGGCTACTACACACCTATAACACGCCTATCACATGCCTACTACACACCAATTACACGCCTATCACATGCCTACCACACACCTATAACACACCTATTACATGCCAATCACATGCCTACTACACGCCTATCACATGCCTACTACACACCTATAGCATACCTATTACACGCCTATCACATGTCTACTTCACACCTATAACACACCTATTACACGCCTATCGCATGCATACTACACGCCTATTACACACCTATTACAAGCCTATCACATGCCTACTACAACCTATAACACCTAGTACACGCCTATCACATGCCTACTACACACCTATAACACGCCTATCACATGCCTACTACACACCTTTAACACACCTATTACACGCCTATCACATGCCTACAACACGCCTATGACACACCTCTTACACGCCTGTCACATGCCTACTACACACCTATTACATGCCTATCACATGCCTACTACACACCTATAACACATCTATTACATGCCTACTACACGCCTAGGACACCTATTACACGCCTATCACATGCCTACTACACGATTATGACACACCTATTATAAGCCTATCACATGCCTACTACACGCCTATTACACCTATCACATGCCTACTACACACCTATAACACACCTATTACACGCCTATCACATGCCTACTACACGCCTATCACATGCCTACTACACACCTATTACAGGCCTATCACATGCCTACCACACACCGGTTACATGCCTATCACATGCCTACTACGCGCCTATCACGTCTATCACATGCCTACCACACACCATTACACACCTATCACATGCCTACTACAAGCCTATCACATGCCTACTACACACCTATTACACACCGATTACACGCATATCACATGCCTACTACACACCTATTACACGCCTATCACATGCCTACTACACACCTATAACACACCTATTACACACCTATCACATGCCTGCTACACGTCTATCACATGCCTACTAGACGCCTATAACATGCCTACTACACACCTATTACATGCCTATGACATACCCACTACACGCCTATCACACGTCTATCACATGCCTACTACACACCTATAACACACCTATTACACGCCTATCACATGCCTACTACACGCCTATTACACACCTATTATATGCCTATCACATGCCTACTACACACCTATGACACACCTATAACACACATCACATGCCTGCTACATGCCTATTACACGCATATCACATGCCTACTACACACCTATTACATGCCTATCACATGCCCACTACACGCCTATCACATGCCTACTACACACTTATTACATGCCTATCACATGCCTACTACACACCTATTACACACCTATCACATGCCTACTACACACCTATTACACGCCTATCACATGCCTACTACACACCTATAACACACCTATTACACACCTATCACATGCCTGCTACACGTCTATCACATGCCTACTAGACGCCTATAACATGCCTACTACACACCTATTACATGCCTATGACATACCTACTACACGCCTATCACACGTCTATCACATGCCTACTACACACCTATAACACACCTATTACACGCCTATCACATGCCTACTACACGCCTATTACACACCTATTATATGCCTATCACATGCCTACTACACACCTATGACACACCTATAACACACATCACATGCCTGCTACATGCCTATTACACGCATATCACATGCCTACTACACACCTATTACATGCCTATCACATGCCCACTACACGCCTATCACATGCCTACTACACACTTATTACATGCCTATCACATGCCTACTACACACCTATTACACACCTATCACATGCCTTCTACACACCTATTACACGCCTATCACATGCCTAATACACACCTATTACACACCTATCACATGCCTACTACACACCTATTACACGCCTATCACATGCCTGCTACACACCTATTACAGACCTATCACACGCCTACTACACGCCTATGACACACCTATTACAGGCCTATCACACGTCTACAACACGCCTATGACACACCTATTACATACTGCCTGAAGCGCTGTGAAATGGAACAATCAAAATAACCCATCCGTGGTTCCCTTTTTAAACGTATACAATGTGTCAATTTCTTCATTAATATTCAATATTATTATATATTATACATATAAATTAAGTAAGGAATAAAATATTTTGTGTCATGCTGTGGCAGGAAAATAATGTTTCATTGTGGTGTGATGAAGGGGTCACTGTCACAGAATCTTCTGAATCAGACATGGTTCTTGCTGTGTGACCTCCATTACCCCTCCTGAGGGATAAACAGAAAACTAATGTACTGGAATTAATAATCTGTTTCTGCATTCCTTTTTTTTGTCAGTGGTGGAGGAGAAGTACTTTCCAGGAATATAAGCAGAGCTCGGGAATTTTGTGCTTTTCCTGGAATTTTCCTGATGAAGGTAATAACATCTTAATAAAAGACTTTCAAATAATAATAATAATAATAATAATAATAATAATAATAATAATAATAATAATAATAATAATAATAATAGTAATAATACATATATAATAATAATGAAACTGTAGCTGAGTTACATGAATACATAATATACATAAAACATAAATATATCTCACTACGTTTGATATATTTATTAAATTATACCTTTTTTTATCCATTTATAGTTACACTTAATGTCCTGCACAGCTTACTGAGAACCCATAAAGCCCTGAAAACTTAAACTTACAGCGTCACCTATGACCGTTACAAAGCGCTGACACTGGAGACTCCTTCCATAAGTGTTACATAAACAAAATTCCACCATAACAACACTTGAATGTTTTATATCCATTTATATGGACACAAAACCGTTATAGAAAACTGATCAACACCTCTTGACCAATCAGAATCCAGTAATCGACAATGCCATGATATAAAGGCATGATAACATGTTATGAATGTGTTCGTGGTTCATTCAAAACATGACCTTCACTGTGAAAGTGTTACCAGACATTCCTTTTGTTCATGATGTTTAGCACTGTTCCACGTTGAACATGTAAATCGAGTCGTCCAGAGCCAAACGCGAGGGTTTGAGACGTTTTAAGATTCTTTGAGACTCTAGGCTCCAGATGGAGATGATTGGCGCTTGGGAGGTGTGAGTTCACTCTTTCAGCTGGAAAAAAAGAGGCGAATGTTGACAGGCGTGACGGAAATGACACCGCTGTGAGTCTGTGTTCCTGTGAGAATTTAGACCCAGAGCGGCGGCCAATACACCTTCCGATTCTGCCCATTAGAGACACGATAAACTCGTCCACTTCTCACATTCGCCTGGAAAGCAGTGGTGTTGAAATATGAGCTAATCTTGAAGACCAGCTCTAGTTCTCATTTTATTATTATTATTATTTTATTTATTTTTTATTATTATTATTTTTTCATAACTGAAAATAACTTTGCATTTCTGCTGTGGTTCAAACGTTTCTGGCTACAGCACCAACTTTTAACATGATCTTTGACCCCAATTCTCTGTTTAACGTCATAAAAACAGTACTGAATGCAACAATTCCCCATATATATATGCCAAAAGTATGAGCAGCCCTGACCATCATGCCTATACAGTATGTAGTTCTTCCCCAAATAAAGTTGGAAGCACACAATTGTATAAAATTCATTAATGTGCATGGTTTTGGAATGTGATCTCCAACAAGCTCATATGGGTGTTATCAATCATCAATTAAGTGTCATCGATTCAGTTAATTAGTAGTGTTTTTTCCCCAGGTCCGTACAACCATGCTTCAAAACCTAGTGGAAAGCTTATTATACAAGAAAACTCTGGAAGGCATGCTCAACAAGAACATATGATGGTCAGGGGTACGCAAACTTTTGTCATGTGTCATGCTGTTATAGTACAATAACCAACATATCAGGTTGGGTTACTGTTACAGACCAAAGTTGATTATTATTTTCCATAACAGCACATCTCCAAGCGTTTTATTCTTCCAACATGACAGCAATTATAATATTTTATTCATAAAAGGAATGACACGTCATAATTTTAATCAGTGTATCGTTACAATCAATGATGACAAACAGCGCTGTGGTATAATATATATTTTAAATGAAGTAATATTATATACTGAGGCTTTTTTTTCCGAGAGAGAATAAAGAGAGGGCTGGTCGAAGGAACAACTTTATAGCTGCTACAACATAAGTGAGAACAGGAACTTGTTTCATGGACGTCTCACAATGTTAAATGTAACTGTAAATGGATCACTTTGAAAAAAATAATGTATTACGTGATGTTTTTTAATCAAACTGACGTGGTATAAGAGGAATAAAACACTTTGGGACGTGTTGTTAGAGAAAATAATCGACTTCAGGGCGGTAATGGCTATTTTTCCTGTTCGTAAGAGTCCGTGTTGTCCCTTTTTCACCTGGATTTCAGTGAATATCACACGCCGGATATTTCAGAGTCCATTTTGTGTACATTCTGCAGCTCTTTCAGGAAGCACAGACCGTGTTTTGTCACCAGGATGGTAGCAGTGGCACGACACGGCAGATATAGCACTGCATCAGCAGTAATGTGAAAAAGAAAGAGAGAAAAAAATGGAAAAGGAGAAAGAGGAAGTGATGACTCACTGTGAATTTTCTTCAGCTGCTCATGCAGTGTTCGGTCTGAATTCAGTGCCGTGAGGACGGTCCGAAATGGAGCGTGGCAAAATAAATTCATTAGGTATCGAGTTACTCTCTAACCCATCAGAACGTCGAGGAACGTTTTAGGTTATGCCTGCGGGGTGCATAGCAGCGCCAGGGTGTGTTGAGCATGAAAACAAGAGTGGGACGGAAAGGTGACGAGAACGGAAGGAAGAAGATAAAAACAGAAGGGAAAGAAAAGAGCAAATGAGGGGGATGAAGAGAGACAAAGAGAGCAGAAAAACTCTACGCTATACATACCGGCAAAGCGGCTAAATTTCGACACTCTCCGTCTAACTTGAAAATCAATCACAAGCTCTGGTTCCCTCGGAAACCATCAAACACTCCGACCCTCAAACTGGCCTCAATTATATCACATATTGAACTGATAATGGAACCGCAAGAGCTTTTTTTTTTTTTATTAGCCTGAGAAACCGTCCTCGGATTAATTCTACTATCGATTTTTGTTCTTTGAAGTTCTTGGAAGCTCCTGAGAACAAAAATGAGACGGGAAAAAAACACTATCATGGAGCCATAGAATGTCTCAGAAATTAGCTCGGGTCGTTAATATTTACGTGTCAAAAAACTATGAGGGAAAAAAACTTTGCATAATGTCGCTAATCTTTTGGGTGCTGATTTAGCTTAGCTTCCTAAGCTCGTAGCAAAAGCATGAATATTAGCTTCAACCGTTTACTTTAATACTAACTTTAGCTTAAATCATTCTTATTTATAATTACTTTTAGCAAGCACTGATATTAGCTTGAAGCGCTGGTAAAATAGTATTGTTTGAGCAGGCTACTAATAGTATTAGTATTAGCTACTACTAATAGTACTAGTAGTATTAGTAATAGCTAGAGACTTATTAGTAGCTACTTGTTTACCATTATTAGCATTTACTGAATGTTAGCTTAAACAATTCCTAAAATATTCTCAGCAATTACTAATAAAACTTTAAATTATTCTTAACATATACTCAAAAGTGGCACAATAAAATGTTTAAATATTAGCTTAAATTCTTCTTAAAATAGCAAGTACTGATATTAGTAAGTGATTATTACAAATCCTGTCCTGAGTGGGAATGTTAGTATTCTTAATATTCTCAACAAGTACTGATGTGATGGTAGCCGTGAAGTGCAAAACACATTCAAAATTAAGAAAATACATTAACAAATCCGAAAACAAATTAACAAATCCGACAAAACGGAAAAGTAGTTATAGTTTTTGAATGGATTACTCACCAATAAAAAAATTCGGCCAATGTATGCTTTCGTAATTTCATGGTTGTGTTGACATGTTTCCGGCCCTGAAATTAGCTCTCCCCCCAGTCCAAACACAGCTGCCCGGGGCAGGTCTGTGTTCATTTTTTTTTACCCTTAAGTTTCATTAGGAGGTGGGGTTTATTTGGGTGGAGCGAGGGAAAATATATCACGTTAATATTTTATTACAAATGCAGTTCACCTCACAGCCTGCGGAGGGCTCTCAGAACGACAAACCGCCCGTTTAAGTGGACCCACCAGCAGCAGTTAGTTAACGAGAGCAGCTCGAGAGTCATGTAGTCGTGAAACTCCCTCTCTTCACCAAACGAAGAGGATGTGTTTTTTTTCTCCTTTAATGAACTAACACAGTAATTTAATGACTAGTGGCATCAATAATTAAAGCCAAGGTGGCGATCGATCGACAACAAACAGTCTGTCGGTGGTTTTTCTGAGAGCGCATACAGTACGCATCTCTTTCACCCACATGCCGAATCACACGGATAATGCGCTCAGGCAAAATAAATTGTTTCCCCCCAGGTTTTAAAAAGGAAAGAGGAAAATGTTAGACTTTCTATGCTTACTGAGAGCAGAAAATGCTGCTTTAAAAAACATGAAAAAGGGTCTGCAGACGGTCAAGGCGGCGAGTGCGATCAGAGTTTTAATGTTCCGCTCGATAAAATGCGGGCACGGGAGCGCTGCTGCTGAATTCTAATAAAGGAAAGAAGGACGGAGGCTTTAAAGTGCGTATTTTGACTGTATATTATACAATACATCATCGGATGGACACCAGAAAGAAAATGAAAACATGATTTTAATAAATAGCGGGAAACAAATCCTGTTCCTACAGGATATATACGGACATAAGTATATGGACCTCCATCCTAATGATTTAGTTCAGGTCTTTCAGCCACGCCCATTGCTAACAGGTGAATAAAATTCAGAACACAGCCATGCAGTCTCCATAGACACACACACTCAAGAGCTCAGTGACTTTCTTACAAGCCGTACTGTCACAGGATGTCACCTTTGATACAAGTCGGATGGTGAAATTTCTAGCCTAGATTTGCCCTCAGTCATCTGTAAGTGCTATTATTGTGATATTGAAGCATCTACTGTAGGAGCAACAGCAGCTCAGCTATGAAGCGGTAGAGAGAGAGAGAGAGAGAGAGAGAGAGAGAGAGAGAGAGAATACCGAGTGCTGAAGTGCATAGCGTGTAAACATCTCCTATCATCTGTTGCATCACTCACTATGCCTCTGGAAAAAACATCAGCACAAGAACTGTCCATCAGGAGCTTCATGGAATGGGTTTCCATAGCTGAGCAGACGCACACAAGACTTAGATCATGATGTCTTGTCAATGCCAAGCGTGGGCTGGAGTGGCGTAAAGCAGCGGAGACATCTTTTCTGGAGTGACGAGTCATGCATTACTATCTGTCAGTCTGACGGCCAAGTAATGGTCTGGGGCTGTTTTTCGGGGTTTGGGAAAGATTGTGGCAATGGTTTGTGAAAGGTTCACAAAGTGAGATCCATGAAGACGTGGTGTATTAAGGTTGGAAGAAGTTGGAAGAACTCGAGTGTCCTGTACAGAGCCCTGACCTCAACCCCACTGAACACCTTTGGGACAAAGTGGAACTGGAACTGGGCAGCGGTGGCTTGGAGGTTAAGGCTCTGGGTTACCCAAGCTGCCACTGTTGGGCCCTTGAGCAAGGCCCTTAACCCTTTGTGCTACAGGGGCGCTGTAATGTATATGTGACCAATAAACACTCATTATCATTAACACAGAGTGCGCAAGCCTATAGAAAGCCTGCTGTACCCAGAAGAGTGGAAGACGATACAAGAATATGTGGCGACTCATTCAACGCATGTGGTTTTGGAATGGGATCTCCAACAAGCTCATATTGGTGTGAGAGTGAGGTGTCCACATATGCTTGTATTATACTTCATACTTTCATTACACCTGTTTATTTATAATAATCATTATAATTAAATGTAATCCATTCAATTAATTCACAGTCATTTTTTCCAGGTTGAAAAGCCGTCATTTAAAATTTTGTTTTTGTTTGTAGAACAAAATTTCAAAACGTTAAAAATGAAAAAGTAGAACAAACTTTCAAACTCATCACCGTGAAAAGAAATAATAATAATAATAATTATAATAATTATAATAATAATAATAAGGCGCAGCAAGCTTTTGTAATGAATATTTTAATGGTCGTGAGTTTGCTAGAAACGTAATTATACAAAAGTTACGACTTTTATGTAACTTTCTACAAGCTTT
The DNA here is from genome assembly GCA_012411365.1 of Ameiurus melas. NCBI lineage: Eukaryota > Metazoa > Chordata > Actinopteri > Siluriformes > Ictaluridae > Ameiurus > Ameiurus melas. Next base: position 8,463,712 of record CM022769.1, read on the forward strand.
TTTCTTTTCACTGTTTATTTATTTATTTAAGTAAGCTACTTGTCAATTTTACGTAAGCACGCAAAGTCCACAACTCGGTGCAATAGCTGTCTACAAACGTGTAGACAAAATTTAATTTTTTATTAAGCCACTCTATCCGTTACACTTTAATTGCAGAACGTCTCACCCATGATTACGTTCTACATATAAAATCTTTTTAATCATATTTTAATTAACACAGTGGGGGGGGGGTTGCGGGGGATAGTAGCTTTTCACAAACCACAACTTACGATTTTACTGTTGTTGCTCATCACTTACGTTCAAAAGCGAAATATTATTATAATATATATAATATGTTATTGTGTTTATATGTTTGCCTTTTTTTTACTTATTTTATTCGTGTATATTGAAGAAGCATGTAAACATGTAAACAACTGTAAACCTGTTGAAAAGCCAAATGTTTGTTGTCTTTGTATGATTAAAATCGCATACAGAAAAATGCAACAGACGTACAAAGCCTTGATCGTGAAAATATTAATAAGCGGTGGGGAGCGGTCATCGTAGCTATTTTTGTCCACATTTTATCACTGTACTCATTTTATTCCAGTATTTTTAACCAGACTAATCTTAATCTTAATCAGTCAGCTGCTTCACAATAAAAGTTCACAACTCGCTTTGACCGCTTCTTACAAGTTTCTTTTATAAACACTTGAACTATTTTTTTTGTAAGCGACTTTAAAATTTTACTTTCATTATTAATTTCCCCCAAAAAGGTTTGCATTTTCTTTATTTCTTCCACAATTTTCCTTTGCTGTTACTCTTTACTTACACGTCGACACGCCGAAGAGCCAAAACAATGTTTTTCTTGCAATTACATTTATTCACTTGGCAGACGCTTTTATGCAAAACGACTTACAAATAAGCAAAGCAATATATCAAGCAGAGTACAATAAATGTACAATAAAATCTCACGGACAAAAACCCTGTGTGCCCCTAGGGTGCAAGTGCGTATAGTGTACCTCCACACTACTCAAGAACACAAAGAGCAGTTCTTCTGAATTTCATCTCCTTCGTGTTATAAATCCCGTAAAACCTCCGCAGTCTGTTCAAACATTATTAAATCCTGTGTGTCAACTCGTTTTTATAATTAGCTTCCTTCTGCTCAAGGAAGGACAATATTGGAACATTTCTGTTCCTAAACTTCCTTTTTCTGCCATTCTCTACTGGACGATTCGAGGTGGCTGAGACTTATTATTATTATTATTATCAGGTCACCTGTCAGTGGTTTTACTATCACATCGCCGGTCAGTGGTTTTACTGTCACGTCACCTGTCAGTGGTTTTACTATCACGTTGCCGGTCAGTGGTTTTGCTGTCACTTCACCTGTCACTTGTTTAACTGTCACATTATCTGTCAGTGGTTTTGCTGTCACTTCACCTGTCAGTGGTTTAGCTATCACGTCGCCTGTCAGTGGTTTTACTATCACGACACCTGTCAGTGGTTTTGCTGTCACTTCACCTGCCAGTGGTTTTACTATCACGTCACTTGTCAGTGGCTTTACTGTTACGTCACCTGTCAGTGGTTTTACTATCACGGCACTTGTCAGTGGTTTTACTGTCACTTTACCTTTCAGTGGTTTTGCTATCAGGTCACCTGTCAATGGTTTTACTATCGCTTCACCTGTCAATGGTTTTGCTGTCACTTCACCTGTCAGTGGTTCTGCTGTCACTTCACCTGTCAGTGGTTTTACTGTCACTTACCCGTTAGTAGTTTTACTGTCACTTCACCTGTCAGTGGTTTTACTGTCACGTCACCTGTCAGTGGTTTTACTATCATGACACCTGTCAGTGGTTTTACTGTCACTTACCTGTAGGTGGTTTTGCTGTCACTTCACCTGTCAGTGGTTTTGCTGTCACTTCACTTATCAGTGGTTTTACTATCAGGTCACCTGTCAGTGATTTTACTGTCACTTACCTGTCAGTGGTTTTGCTGTCACTTCACCTGTCAGTGGTTTTACTGTCACTTCACCTATCAGTGGTTTTACTGTCACTTACCTGTCAGTGGTTTTACTGACACTTCACCTGTCAGTGGTTTTACTGTCACGTCACCTGTCAGTGGTTTAGCTATCACGTCGCCTGTCAGTGGTTTTACTATCACGACACCTGTCAGTGGTTTTGCTGTCACTTCACCTGTCAGTGGTTTTACTATCACGTCACCTGTCAGTGGCTTTGCTATCAGGTCACCTGTCAGTGGTTTTACTATCGCTTCACCTGTCAATGGTTTTGCTGTCACTTCACCTGTCCGTGGTTTTACTGTCACTTCACCTGTCAGTGGTTTTACTGTCACTTCACCTGTCAGTGATTTTACTGTCACGTCACCTGTCATTGGCTTTACTATCAGCTCACCTGAAAATTGTTTAACTGTCACTTCACCTGCCAGTGGTTTTACTGTCACTTTACCTGTCAGTGGTTTTAGTATCATGTCACCTGTAATTGGCTTTACTATCTGGTCACCTGTCAGTGGCTTTACTATCAGCTCACCTGACAATTGTTTAACTGTCACTTCACCTGCCAGTGGTTTTACTGTCACGTCACCTGTCAGTGGTTTTACTATCATGACACCTGTCAGTGGTTTTGCTGTCACTTCACCTGTCAGTGGTTTTACTATCACGGCACTTGTCAGTGATTTTGCTATCAGGTCACCTGTCCGTGGTTTTACTGTCACTTCACCTGTCAGTGGTTTTACTGTCACGTCACCTGTCAGTGGTTTTACTGTCACTTCACCTGTCAGTGGTTTTACTATCACGTCACCTGTCAGTGGCTTTGCTATCAGGTCACCTGTCAGTGGTTTTACTATCGCTTCACCTGTCAATGGTTTTGCTGTCACTTCACCTGTCCGGGGTTTTACTGTCACTTCACCTGTCAGTGGTTTTACTGTCACTTCACCTGTCAGTGATTTTACTGTCACGTCACCTGTCATTGGCTTTACTATCAGCTCACCTGACAATTGTTTAACTGTCACTTCACCTGCCAGTGGTTTTACTGTCACTTTACCTGTCAGTGGTTTTAGTATCATGTCACCTGTAATTGGCTTTACTATCTGGTCACCTGTCAGTGGTTTTACTCTCACTTCACCTGTTAGTGGTTTTACTATCACGTCGCCTGTCAGTGGTTTTACTGTCACGTCACCTGTCAGTGGTTTTACTATCATGACACCTGTCAGTGGTTTTGCTGTCACTTCACCTGTCAGTGGTTTTACTATCACGGCACTTGTCAGTGGTTTTACTGTCACTTCACCTGTCAGTGGTTTTACTGTCACTTCAACCTGTCAGTGGTTTTACTGTCACTTACCTGTCAGTGGTTTTACTGTCACTTCACCTGTCAGTGGTTTTACCGTCACTTACCTGTCAGTGGTTTTACTGTCACTTCACCTGTCAGTGGTTTTACTGTCACGTCACCTGTCAGTGGTTTTGTTGTCACTTCACCTGTCAGTGGTTTTACTATCACGTCACCTGTCAGTGGTTTTGTTGTCACTTCACCTGTCAGTGGTTTTACTATCACGTCACCTGTCAGTGGTTTTACTGTCACGTCACCTGTCCGTGGTTTTACTTTCACTTCACCTGTCAGTGGTTTTACTATCACGTCACCTTTCAGTGGCTTTGCTATCAGGTCACCTGTCAGTGATTTTACTGTCACTTCACCTGTCAGTGATTTTACTGTCACGTCACCTGTCATTGGCTTTACTATCAGCTCACCTGACAATTGTTTAACTGTCACTTCACCTGCCAGTGGTTTTACTGTCACTTTACCTGCCAGTGGTTTTAGTATCATGTCACCTGTAATTGGCTTTACTATCTGGTCACCTGTCAGTGGTTTTACTGTCACTTCACCTGTCAGTGGTTTTACTATCACGTCGCCTGTCAGTGGTTTTACTGTCACGTCACCTGTCAGTGGTTTTACTATCATGACACCTGTCAGTGGTTTTGCTGTCACTTCACCTGTCAGTGGTTTTACTATCACGGCACTTGTCAGTAGTTTTGCTATCAAGTCACCTGTCCGTGGTTTTACTGTCACTTCACCTGTCAGTGGTTTTACTGTCACTTCACCTGTCAGTGGTTTTACTGTCACTTACCTATCAGTGGTTTTACTGTCACTTCACCTGTCAGTGGTTTTACCGTCACTTACCTGTCAGTGGTTTTACTGTCACTTCACCTGTCAGTGGTTTTACTGTCACTTACCTGTCTGTGGTTTTACTGTCACTTCACCTGTCAGTGGTTTTACTGTCACTTACCTGTCAGTGGTTTTACTGTCACTTCACCTGTCAGTGGTTTTGCTGTCACTTCACCTGTCAGTGGTTTTACTGTCACTTCACCTGTCAGTGGTTTTACTGTCACTTACCTGTCTGTGGTTTTACTGTCACTTCACCTGTCAGTGGTTTTACTGTCACTTACCTGTCAGTGGTTTTACTGTCACTTCACCTGTCAGTGGTTTTACTGTCACGTCACCTGTCAGTGGTTTTGTTGTCACTTCACCTGTCAGTGGTTTTATTATCACGTCACCTGTCAGTGGTTTTACTGTCACGTCACCTGTCAGTGGTTTTGTTGTCACTTCACCTGTCAGTGGTTTTACTGTCACGTCACCTGTCAGTGGTTTTGTTGTCACTTCACCTGTCAGTGGTTTAACTGTCACATCATCTGTCAGTGGTTTTACTGTCACACGGTGGAGAAAATAAAACACATCTAGAGTTCAGCCATCGTGATGACATCATACATAACAACAAACTGCTAATGAAAGCAACGTGAGCAGTCAGATTCTGTTTTCTCCTCTCTCTCTCTCCCTCTCTCTCTCTCTGTTTCTATACTCAGAAGGGAAATGGAATCTCATGGGATTCAAAACACACGCTCGCCTCGTCGATGTCCCTCTCGGTGTCGCTGAAGCGGGGGACGTTCATGTATGAATCTCTGGCATCCTTCAGATCCTCTCTCTGGGATCGAGACGTCCCAGGCTGGACTCAGCTCAGGCTATTTTGGTCCACACACACACACACACACACACACACACACACACTTCTGCTCTTTGCCATCCAGAGGACATGCAGTTCTGCATCAGGAGCTGAACAGCATCACACACTGCTTAACACACACACACACACACTCTCTCTCTCTCTCTCTCTCTCTCTCTCTCGCTCTTCACACAAACGTCAGCGTTATCGCTAACACCCAGAGGTCATCCGAGGTTGAGGAGCCTTTCTTTCTTTCAGTTTTCTTTTCTTTTCATTCTGACAAATACTTTCGTAGAGCATGTACAGTCTGTATGCAGACCAAAATTATTGTCACCCTTTATAAAGCTTGGGAAACAAGGCTACAAAATGATTTTTGTTATATTTTTAAATAAAGAATAAAACTCTTTTTCTTTTTTTTTTTTGCTAAGGATCCTGTTTCGAAATCTCTGTATCTGCAGTACAAGCGTCTTTTCACTACAGATCCCTTGCTATCTTAGCATCCTTCTTCTTACCGAAGGACGAATGGAGAAAACAAACAAAAAATGTGCTTGACCGCCTAGTGCCAAGGTTGCCAGGTCAGCGTTTAGCTGTACTCGTGTTCGACGCACATGAATCGAATACTTTTTTTTGCTGAACGCGCATCATGATCTGTGGAAAATTTTTATCTCAAATCTAACCCTATGATAATGCTAATATCTGTAAGCATGGCTAGGATATAGGCTAATATCTGTTTTTCAATGCTAGTAGTGTACCTATAACCTTTTTTGTAATTGTTAGGCTTGTGTAAAAGTGCTAACAAATGGATATGTTACATGTTACAAAAAATTTGACATTTATAAAATATTATATAAATAACATGAGCGCCCTCGTCACCAAAGTGCTAGCCGAGCTGCTCTCGTGTCGCGACATGAGTGAAGGTTTCGCATTATTTTAATGGAAGTCTCTTTTCTCTTTTCTGGAAAGCTCCCAGTGAGCTTCGGATTTCAAATCTAAACTGACTTTATTTATGGCCTTGGCTGGGTGCTGTGGTCCATCGATTGGCGTAACGTGAGCGCCAACGTACACGAAACAGCAGCGCCCATCCGACAGTCGTGTACGTTGGCGCTGTTCCTTATTAGCTGTGTGTAAAGCTGTGTGTGGATAACAGAAGGATTGTCCTTACAAAGGTGCCCTTACACACTTCTGCTCTCTGCTTACTCGCAAACCGGCAGTCTATTAATCATGCCGACCCACATTTGCGCCGAAAACCCTGCAGGCTGTGAATTGTTGATAGTTTATTTTATTTCTTTGCATGTTTTTTGTGGGGGTTGGGTGACTTTATGTAATTCTATCCTGTTCAATCTGGCCTGTTTTTATTGATGACGCACAGCACGGAACAGACGGTTACCGGAAAGCAGGAGCAATGAGAATCAATGTTTACACAATATTCCAATTTATCCCAAATGTACTTGATCAGCGAAGACCTTCGGTTTAACCTGAGCTATGACACTAAGGTTTCACCCAAAATCTTTTTTGTAGATCTCTACCTCAAAGCAAATCCAGTTTGGCTGTAATGTCACACTTGTTTTGGGACACAGTGGGTTCACCGTATTCAGTGTCAGTGACTTCATTCAAATGTCGCGTTAATATTTATTTAAGGAAAGTTCTGCATGTTCAGAGCGCATATGTCGGGTTACGCCAGGCTTAATATTGATATTTTCTCAAGGTATATCATGCATGAAAAATGCGCTTACGTTAAAGGATCAGAAGTAACTAAAACACAACTCTTTTTTTTTCAGCAACTCCACCCAATGTATATAATTCACACATGACTTCTGATTAGTTTTACGTCTGAGGTTTGAAAAAGTGCACATTAACTCAACTAACGTGACTTAACACTGAACGTTTCAGAGATTGCCATCTTGGACAACCAGGAAATCACTTTTCACCTAGGCTACGCCTCGCAAATATTAAAGATGGAATTGTACCAGATGAAACAATAGCACTGTTGTAAACTATTTTACAGTCGCTTATTTAAAAATAAATATAATTGCGTGATTTAATGTTGGTTGAAGCAGGTATATTTTCACATAAGTCATGCAGACCTCTGTTACTTCTTAGCTAAGTTAGTTAGCCTTGTAGCTCTTATGATAAATTAAAGAAGGAAAAAATTTTATGCTACGTTCGTTACCTATGTTCGGCATAAAAGAAAAATTTGGTGAGGAAGTAACACGTAAAAACATGTCAAAATAAAAGTAAAAAGGAGGTTATGGAGGCGGCCATCTTGGTGGCCTGAATTAAGCATACTGAGCTCGTGTAGCGAAAGCCATCTTTATCTAAAAAGGAAGGACATTTAGAGATCGAGGAATGACACAAAGGGCATAAGAAGAGAGATGAGGAGAGACCGTGAGGAGAGTGGGAGGGGCTTACAGACAAGAAGAAGGCCTCGGATGCCTGACACAGTAATCCAGTCCGAAGCTGCCGAGAAGCCAACCGCCATTCCTAATTATAGAGTCAGAAATTACCAGTGCTAAATTATTGATCAGGGCCACGGTTAATGGTTGCCAGTGGGCTGATTGCTCATGATTCAAATCATCTGATCCCTCATGCCACATTCCTGCAATCGTCAGCAGGAATGGACGAGCTATGAAACGCGTTCCAGACTCAAATATTAGTATCTGTATGAGGCTAGGTGAAAATAGCGTCAATCGATCATCAAGCGACATTCGTTAAGCTAGCCAACTACTTAAACAATGCACTAGAACTTATGAAGCAATCTAGGATGTTTATGAGCTTTATATTAACATGCTCTTTCAAATACGTTATCGTTTCTATAGTAACAATTCACACGTCCTGTACAGGCAGATGCAGATGCTCCACATCGATGGATTAAACCACGTAAAAATTTGTAAGAAGACGTTTATTTAACGTTTATGGAAGGAGCAGAACTTTACGTTTTTCCGACATATTCAGGACAAAGGAACTTACAGTGTGTGTTTTTCTAAGTAACATGACAAGTTGTGTGTGTGTGTTTGGGGGGGTTAGTCTTACTATCAAGAGAGAGGAAGGAAAAATAGAGAAGGTGGTGACGGAAGAACTGATTAACAGATGTTTATAGCTGCTATAATGTAAGTGTGAACAGGAAATAACTTGCTTTGCAGACGTCCCACATCGTTAAATGTAACTATAAACGGATCAAAATTATGACATTTCATTCTTTTGTACATTAATAATTGTAATTATTTACACATTTTTGTGATTATTTTCCGACAGCAGCTCAACATGGAGTGGTTCATTACTTATTTACATTACTGTGTGGTAGTAGTAATATACAGTATCTCAGAAGAGTGAGTACACCCCTCACATTTTTGTAAATATTTAATTATATCTTTTCGTGTGACAACACTGAAGAAATCAGACTTTGCTACAATGTAAAGTAGTGAGTGTACAGCTTGTGCAACAGTGTAAATTTGCTGTCCACTCAAAATAACTCACACAGCCATTAATGTCTAAACCGCTGGCAACAAAAGTGAGTACACCCCTAAGTGAAAATGTCCAAATTGGGCCCAAAGTGTCAATATTTTGTGTGGCCACCATTATTTTCCAGCGCTGCCTTAACCTTCTTGGGTATGGAGTTCACCAGAGCTTCACAGGTTGCCACTGGAGTCCTCTTCCACTCCTCCATGACGACATCACGGAGCTGGTGGATGTTGGAGACCTTGTGCTCCTCCACCTTCCGTTTGAGGATGCCCCACAGATGTTCAATAGGGTTTAGGTCTAGAGACATGCTTGGCCAGTCCATCACCTTCACCCTCAACCTCTTAAGCTAGGCAGTGGTCATCTTGGAGGTGTGTTTGGGGTCGTTATCATGCTGGAATACTGCCCTGTGGCCCAGTCTCCGAAGGGAGGGGATCATGCTCTGCTTCAGTATGTCACAGTACATGTTGGCATTCATGGTTCCCTCAATGAACTGTAGCTCCCCAGTGCCGGCAGCACTCATGCAGCCCCAGACCATGACGCTCCCACCACCATGCTTGACTGTAGGCAAGACACACTTGTCTTTGTACTCCTCACCTGGTTGCCGCCACATAAGCTTGATACCATCTGAACCAAGTAAGTTTATCTTGGACTCATCAAACCACAGGACATGGTTCCAGTAATCCATGTCCTTAGTCTGCTTGTCTTCAGCAAACTGTTTGCGGGCTTTCTTGTGTATCATCCTTAGAGGAGGCTTCCTTCTGGGACGACAGCCATGCAGACCAATTTGATGCAGTGTGTGGCGCATGGTCTGAGCACTGACAGGCTGACCCCCCACCCCTTCAACCTATGCAGCAATGCTGGCAGCACTCATACATCTATTTCCCAAAGACAACTTCTGGATATGACACAGAGCACGTGCACTCAACTTCTTTTTTTTCACACCTGAGTCCTTGTAACACTAACAAGTCACATAACACCGGGGAGGGAAAATGGCTAATTGGGCCCAATTTGGACATTTTAACTTAGGGGTGTACTCACTTTTGTTGCCAGCGGTTTAGACATTAATGGCTGTGTGTTGAGTTATTTAGAGGGAACAGCAAATTTACACTGTTACAGAAGCTGTACACTCACTACTTTACATTGTAGCAAAGTGTCATTTCTTCAGTGTTGTCACATGAAAATGTACATGGTATTGTTTACAATATTTGAAGGTATTGTTTACAATATTTGAGGGGTGTACAAACTTTTGTGAGATACTGTATACACAATACGCCGACACAACATGCAAGGTTTATTGGCTAATGGTGTACAAACTAGAAGCTTTTCCAGCACCAGCACTTTGCCAGTTTACGGTACCTCGGAAATGGTGCTATCAATCATTATGCGATCTAACACACCCATGCAGGTCTGATCAGACTCAAAAGAGGAGCTTTTATAGCATTTACGATTTTAATATATCATTATAATTTAACTGTAATCCTTAGTGACATACATTTACAGAATCTATCACTGGAAAGGCTTATTTAATGATAGATCTCAATATCACAAACATTCTTAATGTTAAAAATGTTGTTTTAAAGTCACCTTTCTGTTTCACGCTTACAGAAATGTTGTACTTCAATTATTTTATTATTAGTTTTTTGTTTTGAATTGTTATTTCACCTTATTACTCTCAGGATCCTGATCCTGAGTCAAGCACATGAAAGGACTTTTTTTCTGTTGTTGTTGTTGTTGTTGTTGTAAAATTTATACCTGATCACACGAGTGAAAAGAAGGGTTTCTACTCTGCACTTAGACTGGATTGATGGAGCCATCCGACAAACAGGTGCTTTGATGAAAGAGAGAGAAAGAAGGAAAAAGGAAAAGCGATTGAAGGGAAAAAGAAGACAAATCTGGCAGTGAAAAGGGCAAGTGTGCTCCCATCAGCCTCAGCTGAAGAAAGAGAGAGAGATATGGAGAGATATGGAGAGATTGGATTGGACTATTGTGTTGCAAAAACCATCATGAAATAATAAAATCTTTTATTAACCCCAAAATTTGCCAGAAATGCAGATAGTAAATAAGCATAAATGTTAGATGATCAATGTTAGCAAAAAAACAAAACAAAAACAAAACACTAGCTAGCACAACATGATAGCCAAGTCTGAAATGACCTCACTGTTAAGTCTTTATAATGTTAGCATGAGCCGTCGTCCACTGAAAGCTTAAGCTTTTGCTGTGGTAAATACGAGTGAACACGGCCTGGGGCAAATCAGAGCTTCTCCACATCATCCTGCTGCAAATCATACGCTAGCTGCTTCTCATGTTCTTTGGTTTTTCTTTCATAAAACTAGTCAACGCTATGAAAATTCTCACCAGATCAGTTTCTCACGTGTAAAACTGCCCATATTTGATGTTAACACTGCACAGGAAATAACTGCGGCCCAGAAACATACTGTAGCTTAGAAACTTCCTGAAGTAAACTAGCTAGCGACTAGCAAAGGTATTAGCGTGCTAGTTTAAACAATCAATTTTACAATTGATGGCCTTTAGAGTAACGTCGAAATAATGCTGCGTATAGTATGTACACAAAATATATATTTTAATCCATAAACATGGTTAGCTTCTTCTTCTACTTCTTTTATTCTTGACAAACGTCTTAGCAGTATTAGCAGTGACGCAACTCAAGGTCAGGCTAGCTAGCTTTAACTCATTTTAAAATAGCTTTAATACTAGAAATATCCTTTTCATGCTGGATTAGTCCGAAATCTGCATAAACTGTGGATTTATGCCGATTTAAGCAGATGGCTCCAAAATTATTGTCACCCTTCGTAAAGGATATACAAACGTCTTTAAAAGGTTGATCAGCTTTTTTGGTCGTGATACTCGCTGTCTCACTAACATACTTATTTTAAAGTGCCCCTGAAATTAAAATTGGTGTTTTACGAGTATATCTAGAAATTAATATATTTTGGAGATATTCTGTTTTAAATTCTATAGTTACAGTCACGTTTGTGTGTACGGAATTGTATACGGAAGAAATGAGCTTCATCTGCAGTGACGGAATAATTTAACACTGCAGTTTTCCCTCATTTCCACTCACGAAGATCACACACCAGCTTTAATCATGCACTAGACACACACACACACACGCGCACAGAAAGACGCATAACAAGCTTAATTTCCCGTGTGAGAAAGCAGTTTTATGTTCCTCTCTGTTTCTCTCTCTGTGACTTGGGACTTATTTTCTGACTGCAAATGGAGGAATCTGACTGTCAACTAGCATTTATCAAACACACACACACACACACACACACACACATCTACACTCGAGGCTAATTTAACACTTTTTCACAGAATTCTCACGTTTCAAACACATTTCATCCCCATCGGCGCCATCACTAGTACATCGAGACATGTTACTTTTTTCAGAGTACTTTTTTTGGCACGAACGCTGCAGGTGTTAATTCAATACTGGTGCTAAAAAAATTACATTTTTTTCCCTTCTAAATGGCCAAATTTCATGCATTTTAAACAATATAACCCCTAAAAACATTTTAGTGTTTAGATTAAATTTTAAATGTACTTAAAATTGTTGCAATGACAAATGTTTTGGTATACACATGTTTATTACCTTTAAGTGCATTGGAACAGCACAAAAAAGCAGAAGAAAAAAGGCAATTAATGAGTCCGGATCTAATTCCCATAGAACACCTATGGAGAGATCTCAATATTGCTGTTGCGAGAAGGCACCCTTCAAATCTGAGAGACCTGGAGCAGTTTTCAAAAGAAGAGTGGTCCAAAATTCCAGTTGAGAGGTGTAGGAAGCTTGTTGATGGTTAAAGGAAGTGATTGGCTTCAGTTATTTTCTCCAAAGGGTGTGCAACCAAATATTAAGTTGAGGGTGCCAATGATTTTGTCCAGTCCATTTTGGGAGTTTTCTGTAAAATGATGTCAAATTTGCCTTTTTTCTTCTGCTTTTTTGTGCTGTTCCAATGCACTTAAAAGTAATAAACATGTGTTTACCAAAACATTTGTCATTGCAACACTTTTCTGGGAGAAATGGTGCATTTTCTGGAAAAGTTCCAGGGGTGCCAATAATTTCGTCCATGACTGTATTTGTTCTAAAAAAGTCCATGGTTGGGTATTTTCCCCCACACGTGTTTCTGTTTACTCGCGTCGTTGTACTGTAATTATGTCTCTACAGAAGATTAGCATCCATTTAATTCTATCAAGAAACAAGGATTAGCTTTACTTAAATTAAAGCTAAGTATATCTTTGGCTAACCTACAATTAGCTGGGGTTCTGCATGGGCTTGTTTTTAAACTTCTGCTTAAGCCGTCATGTAAAAGCAACACGCTGATTGGTGAACATCTCTGCTAATCAGGATTAAAGGCAGGTTAAAGGTTAAAGACAGCGCCAATTGTGTGCTTTGCGTTCAGAGTTACTCAGTATAGGACATAATCTGTAATTGTAATTATAATAACGATTAAATAATTTATAAAAGTGTCACAGGAATTGTCGTGTTGCTCTTCCAGGCTCAATATGAGATGCTTTTATTGAATATATCCTGAAATGTAATGTTTATAGTAAAAAAAAATGTGTGGGGTAAAAATGATCACTGGATCGTTGCATTAAATGTTAAATGTTTATCTCTTAATTCTATAAAAATTCTATAATTTGATGCAGTATTGTAAAAAGTGTTTCTGATAGGAAATGTCCTTTCACTTTGAACAATGTTTAGATAAAAAAAATCATGTTTTATCTGTTTACGGTTACATAGTCCCAAAGTGTTTTATTCCACATCACGTTACAATTTTTATTAAAACTTTATTACAATTTTATTAAAATTATTTTTAAGCGACAAGTTGTCATATATTTTATCCATTTATAGTTACATTTAATGTTGTAGAATGTCCATGAAACGAGTGAGTTCCTGTTCTCACTTATGTTATAGCAGCTATAAACAGTTGTTCCCTCACCAGTCTTTCCTTTTATTTTAATCTCTCGAAGTTAATACAACAAAAAAACAACAACAAAAAGCTCAGCATCGTGCTACCGATAAAACCGGAAAATGTGTAAAAACTCCTTTAAAAAGCTGTTTCTAAATGCTGACACTGGACTCCTTCCATAAATGTTGAAACAAAAAGTCTCCTTACAGATCAACAATTACAATTTTTTGTTGTTGTTGTTGTTTATTACTACTGGACTATCTACTATACGAGTCCCTGTGAAGTGAATGAGCTGTTACTATAGAAACGATAACGTATTAGAATGAGCGCGTTAATATAAAGCTGTGATTTATATAAATATAAACCATATCTTCTATGGAATGTATCGGCAGACACACAAGTGTGGATCTACCTGTGTGAGACGGAAAGCTTACACAGACCCATGTGTGCGAGAGTGTGAATCTACATTGAACTGTGTGGGTGTATGAGAGCTTCGATCATTCTGTGTGTTTATGTGTGTGTTTGCAAGTCCTCCTTTCAGGCATGGTAACATCTCTATTTACATCACCGGTAATCAAGAAGGTCAGAGTGAAGTCCCACCGGTGCTGTGTGCCATCAGACCTCACACTCTTCAACCTGAATCTCCTACACACTCCATACCTACACAATCCGTACCTTCAGCCCGGGCTGCAGGTTTGACGCAAGGCCACCGGGGGCAGCGGTACGACAGAGCCGACGCAGTGCAGTCATGACTCAGCTCCTCGGCTCAATGTGTCACCGTACTGTCTGACTTTTATTTTCACAAGAGAAATATAAACAATTCTGCTAAAAAAAACTCAATAAAATCCCACTTTAAAGCCAAACTTATGTACAGTACTTATTAATATATCTAGATCAACAATTGCTTGAAGTGCTCAAAGGAACCTTGTGTGAAAATATCTCAGCTTGTTCCTTACTGAGATGACAAAATACTGCATCTATTCCAAGAGATTTTTCTTTTTGTCTTATTAACTTCAAGAGAGATTTGACTGTTTACAGCTGCTATAACACAAGTGAGAACAGGAAGTAACTTGTTTCCAGAACGTTATACAACATTAAACATAAAAATAAATGGATAAAAGGTTACGCTATATTCTTCAATCTTTCCTAAATAAAATGTTACAATCTTTGGCAAATCGCTGAGGCATAAGAGAAATAAAACACTTTAGAATGTGCTGTTATGGTAAAATAATAATAAAAACTTTGTGGTGGTAACAGTAACTCCGCTTTATCACACCACACCATGGTTGATTGTTTTCCGATAACAGCATGACAGGGTGAGGTGAAGTTAGAGAGCAAGGAAACCAAACAACTGCGGTGAAACATGACCCTCTTCTTGTCAGCTTTTTGCATCCATACATCAACACGAATTAGCCCATGTGTGTGTTAGCAAGTGTGTTACTTAGCTAACGCCTGTACGGCACTGGCCATAGCAACATGCAAAAAATGACTAGAAAAATATCTCGGTCTTCAAAAACAAGAACAACAAGAAAACAATGCAGAGCTGAAATACAGGAACACTAAAGGGTCAAAAACTACGCGATCTATCTTTTTTAAACATCAAATTTAATAGCCGACAAACTAGAGGTCACCTGATTGATCGGTTTTATAAAAATTCCACAGCGATTAGTTTTTCCTAGTTATGTCCGTTGTGCAGCGGTTGAGAAGGATCCGCTGTCATTATACTGTACGAGAGTGGCCTCTAGAGGCAAAATTAAAACCATCGCTAACCAATTTTGTCATGTTACTCGAAGTGTTTTTCATTCATTTTGGACGTCTCTGATTTTATTTGTTATTTGGAGCGTTACTTTTTGGTTCGGTTTGGATGTAAATCTTTTATTTACTTTAATATTTATTAATAGCTAATATATATTAATATTTCTATATTTATTACATAAAACAGTACAGTACATTTCCATGGTACATTCAGTACTGTTTATTTTAGTAATAAAGTTCAAATAAAATATGAATTAAACTATCGTACTACTTACTGCCCAGATTAGTTAACAGTATCTGTAAAATCCACCTCAGATCAGTCGACCTCTATAACAAACAACCAAATTCTTTCGACTACACATTTTCCCTCACCACGAACCCGTTAAAGTATAACAGCACCACAGATATTAAAAGAAGAAAAAAAAGACTTTTTAGTGACATCATCAACTCCCAGCTTCCAATGTTTCCCAAAGTGTGCTCACAGGGCGCACGCTTGAATAACCGAATGTTCTTGTTGATCCCATCGTGGCCGAGACCCTGGCACACACACACACACACACACAGAAACAAATACACACAGATTGCATATGGGACAGTGGATGTCTAATTGAGAGGAAGTGAAGGGAAATTGCATTAGCATGCCTGGACAAAGTGAGCCACTACTGAGATCTAATGAAAGTTAGAAACATGGAGAAAAAGTACTTCAGGCGTGCTAACACACACACTGTCTAACGACTGCGCAGAAACGAGGTCATAAACAATTATAAGGCTTTCATATGGACAAGAATATTGGGATTGTGCCAGAGAGGTTCTTTATATTACTCAGGGCATAGTAATGTTAGTAAAACTTCAATTCATATTTATTCTTAAAAGAGAATCGCCCTTACAATTTCAGGTTACAGTATGTTAGTCAGGTAGTTCTCATCAGCATAAGATTATTAAATTTACTCCACTTTTAATTTGAAGATGATGAATACGTTACCTTAGATTTACATATAATCATCTTTAAAATCCTCTCAGAAAGCGTGAGTAGTAAAGAATGCACATGAAAATCCTCTCAGAAATCCTGTCAAGTTAGCTAGCTATCATTAGTAATAAACAGTTAACATTCATATATGTACATGATATAAACATTTTCTCAGAAATCTAATTTATCAGATTAGCTTGCGTTCACTAGGAGGCTAGCATTAGTGGTGAAAATTTTAAACTACATAAATATCCTCTCAGAAATCCTGTCAGGTTGGCTCATGTTAGCCAGCTGTTGTTACTAATAAAGATGATTAACATTCTTTTAAATTATTTAAATACCTGTCAGAAATCTTGTCTGATTAGCTTGTGAGCTAGCCGACTAGCATTAGTCATGATTGAAGATCTATAAACATGAACATATATTAAATTATATCATGTTGAGAGGAACCATGGTAGCCATCTAGCTTGTATTAGCAGAGATGATTATATATACTTTTTTGAAAATGACAAAAATAATAAATTGGTATCTTGTGTTAGCAGTTAGCAAATCTGTTCAGAAATCCTGTCAGGTTTGCTCTTGTTACATAACTAGCATTAGCAGTAGGCCTCTCTCGCTCTCGCTCTCTCTCTCTCTCTCTCTCTCTATATATATATATATATATATTTTTTTTTTTATTATTATTATTTTTTTTAATCCATTATAAATCCTTCTCAGAAATCCTGTCAAGTTTGATCATGTTATCTAACTAGCATTAGCAGTAAATATTATAAATATTTACAAATCTGTTCAAAAATCCTTTCAGGTTTGCTCTTGTTACATAACTAGCATTAGCAGTAAGCCTAAATATTATAAAATATTTACAAATCGGTTCAGAAATCCTGTCAGGTTTGCTCTTGTTACATAACTAGCATTATCTGTACAGTAGATCTAAATATAATTTTTTTAAATGTATAAATGCTTTCAGAAATCTTGTAACCTGGCTAACTTTAGCAGCAAATATAGGCTAATAAATGACATAAAAGTCCTCATGTTACACTCTATTAGCCAGTTCGTTAGCTTTTCTTGAATTTCCCCTTGGGGATCAATAAAGTATCTATCTATCTATCTATCTATCTATCTATCTATCTATCTATCTATCTATCTATCTATCTATCTATCTATCTATCTTAGCAGTGAAAATTAAGAACAATTATAAATGATACAAAAATCCTTCTCAGTAAGGCAGAGTATGTGTTAGCAGTCAACACTAAGTGTAATTATAATGTAGTTTTACAATATAGTATTTTCTTAATAATTTATGAACACATCTGAAGGAAATGTTGTCATTTCTAACAATTTCATCTCACTCCACAAGTCTTAACTGCTTTATCCTCGCTAGCTAACACAGATCGGACATTTTTACAGACTATTTTACGATTGGAGTCCATATTTCCCAGTTGCCTAGCAACAGTGCTTCCATGACTTTAAGGACTTTCAAAGGCCGCTCTCATTTCCATATATGGCCGCAATGACACCTGGGTTTCCGTTATTTGAACTCAGTGACACACCTTTGCAGACAGACTTTATTTAATATATAGTCCAAAACTATGTATTCCATAAAATCAGCTGGAAGATAAAACAGATTTGATATCGATCGGATAAAATGGCTTCTCTCAGGTCACTAACGCCTACTTCCTGCTGCAGGGGAACAGAAACATATGCTCACTTAGCACACATTCCGCGTGAGGAGAGCTTTAGCGATCAGACACACACACTCACACTCACACTCACACACACACACACTCACACAGAGCCCTGAGAGAGGATCTTCTTCAGCTCAAGAGGTTTCTGTGAGCAGCCGTCTGTGGAACAGCAACAATCCCTTAGCCAATCAGGTTAGCCGCTTTCACAGCAAATTTGCATATCAGCAATGCTGGGTCCCTGGTGACACCTCCCACTTATCCTCTCTCTCTCTCTCTCTCTCTCTCTCTGTCTCTGCCATTCCATCTTCCTCTCTGCCTTTCCCCCTCTTTCTTTCTCACTCTCTCATCCACCGTAACATTACATCTTTCCCTGTTTTCTCTGTCTTTCACTTTCTCCCTTTCATATTCATCCTCTTTCTGTCTGTCTCTCCCTCTCTCATAGTGTCATTTCTTTTCTTTCTCACTCTCTCATCCACTGTAGCATTACCTCTTTCCATCTTTCTCTGTCTTTCACTTTCTCCCTTTCATATTCATCCTCTTTCTCTCTGTCTGTCTGTCTCTCCCTCTCTCATACCGTCATTTCCTTTCTTACTCACTCTCTCATCCACCCTCTCTTTCCCTCTTTATCTGGCTTTCTCTCTCATTCCCCTATCCATTATCTTTCTGTTTCTTTCTCTCTTTCTTTCTCCCTCTCTTTTCTTCTGATCCACCCTTTAATTCTTTCTCTCACTCTCTGTCTGTCTCAGCCCTTCCAACATTATTTCTGTCCTTCCCAATCTTTCCCATGCTCTCATCCACCCTTTCTTTATCCGGTTCCCTCTTTTCCTCTCTCATTCCTTCTTTCTCTGTCCATCCACTCTCTCTCTGTCTGTCTCCGTCTTCTCTATTCTTACTTCCTTCTCTTAATTGATCAGTCTCTTACCAGTCTCTCTTTCTCTTTTGGTCTCTCTCTTACGGTCAACCCTTTCCTCTTCTTCTCTGTTTTTTCCACTCTCTCATCCATCCTCTCTTTCTCTCTTTCCCCCTCTGTCTTTTCATATGCTTATCCATCTTCGCCCTCTTTTGGCCCATCTCTCTCTCTTTGTCTCTCATGCTTTCTCCCATTCATTCTCCTTTCTCTTTTTTCATCTTTATTACTCCCTCTATCCCATTCTCTTTCTTGCTTCCTGCCTTTCTCTCTTTCTCTCTCTCTCTCTCTCTCTCTCTCTCTCTCTCTCTCTCTCGCTCAGTCTTTCCCTCTCACTATATCTCTATAAATCTCTAGGTGTTTAAAAACAGACTGTGATGAGTTTTAATCTCTTCAAATATTTAACTTATTATTTATATATATATAAATATTTTATAATTTAATTTAATTCATAAAATTCACAGTCTGATTAAAATCTAAACTGAATGTGCACCTATTTGAATGAGTGAGGTTTTTTTTTTTTTAAAGCATTAATCCCGTGCTGTGATTAGTATCAGCCAGGTGCGGAGAGAAAATGTGATTATGAAAATTTCCCCACTTCCCCTGCTGTTAGCCCGAATGCAAACGAGGCGGCCCTGAAATGGCTGACGCACTGGCGCGATGGAAACTCTGCGGCTGTCACCGGGGCAACATGACTCAGCGCCAGGGGGCGTGGCCAGGAGCTGGAGCTATCAGGCACGTGCCTCAGCAGCAGGTGGACATGTGTAATCCATGGCAGTGACGATGACACCGTGTCCTGCTGAACCACATACACACACACACGGCTCGCTATACCTGCGCTCACCTGGACCTCGGTGGGCAGGGCACCTGCAGAGGAAAAGATGGAGGAATAGCATGTCATCTGATGTGTCCGCCTCAAAGGGTGCACAGGTGCCTGGTATAAAAACGTGCAGGTGGAGAACAAAGGACTACAGCGGACACACACACATACACACATACCCACACCCACAAATATCATTTCAATCCAAATGTGGCTGAGCGAGTGCAGCGACAGGATTCAGAGGCTGGGATGTGTTCAGAGCTCGAGGAGCAGAAAAATAAAAATAAAAATGCAAACGCTGCTGGATCTGTCACCAATCCCTTCCTTCTTCCTTTTTTTACTTTCCTCCATTTCATGAGTCATGCATTCCCTCATTCAGTACCTACATCAACCCCTTCTAGCTCAAAACCTGTTTCTCATTATCTCTCTCTCTGTCTCTCTCTCTCTGTATCTCTCTCTCTGTCTGTCTCTGTATCTCTCTCTGTATCTCTCTCTGTCTGTCTCTGTATCTCTCTCTCTGTCTGTCTCTGTATCTCTCTCTCTGTATCTCTCTCTGTATCTCTGTATCTCTCTCTCTATCTCTGTATCTCTCTCTGACTCTGTGTATCTCTCTCTGCCTCTGTATATCTCTATCTCTGTCTCTCTCTCTCTGTCTCTCTCTTTGTATCTCTCTCTGTCTCTCTATCTGTGTATCTCTCTCTCTTGCACTCTTTCTGCCTTCCTCTCATCTCATTCCATTTCCCCCCCAAAAATCCTAGTTCTAGGATAATTTCTTTCTCAATATTTCCTCATACCCCTCTGAGGAACAAAAATAAAAGTCTCTTAATTCCTCTCATATCCCTCGTTTTCCTGCGAAGGATGTCTGTAGCTCCGTCGCTGTTTCCTGTAATATCATTCAGATTGAGATAAAGATAATAAATACCGGGATTTGAAATAAAACGCTACGCTTATACTTCTGTAAACATATCGTCATCAATCAAGTTTCATCTCCTTCTAGCAAAGCCCACGTTCAAACTTTCCTCCTCTTAAATTTCTATTTGCATATTAATGAGGAAGCTCATATGTATTTACATGTTCCACTAATTCTAGTGTCATTTCGGTTAGCTTGACTTCCGTAAGAGCGTCCGTTACGCGTAAAGTTATAGATGAAAACTGAAGAGAGCAGAACAGGTTTTATTTAGTACAGTTAACACGCTCGTATAATAACGTCATGTAACAGAAATCATTAAAACAAAAAACCCAGACCAATCAGCGCTGCCCGAATCTTTATCAAGACCCAGATTAAAGATCCTGTTTACAATCCTCGAAAGACGTAACCTTTAAAACATTATTCTGGTCTCAAACCCGTCAGACGACAGCGCTGACCTCACACACCGATCTCTGATCTGTTTACACACCTCACGGCTGTTAAACGGGACCCTAAGCACTTCTCGCGCACCTCTTACGCGCCGCACCGTGACCCTGCACTGGAGGTTGAGCAGCTCGCGTTTCCTCCTCTCAGATCGCTTTCAAGGACTCATTCTGTCTCAGAGATGCTTAAAGCTGCAGCTGGAAGTGTTTCAGCCATTAAAACACTTGTGCAGCGGTCACGTGACTTGTCCATCGTTAATTATTCTCGGCACGTACGGCTTTTCGGTATTTTAATGTACGAGTTTGTTGTGTTGTTTTTTTTTTCTTTTTCTTTTTCCCTTTCAACCAGTAATAAAGGAGGTGTGAGTACGCTATAACATCAACGCGCTGATGGATTCTGGATTCTGATTGGTCAAAAGCTGGTTTGCCGGTCTAATACTGTACGTTATTGTTTCTATAGCAACAGCGCATGCACGAGTACTCCTACACACGTGGAAACGTAACCGGATTTTTTTTTTTTAAAGGTGTGTAATCGTTGTTATTTTTGTAAGGAGACATTTGACATTTACGGAAGGAGTCTCCAGTGTCAGGACTTTACACACAGGTGAAATTAATGAGCGATTAAAAATTCCTTCTGAGAGGAATGTTTTGTCATTTTCATAAATGTATATTATAGTCTCTTTTAAAGGCAGCAGGTTACACAAGCAAACTTGTAAAATGCATAAACAAACAAACAAAAAAAATAAATAAATAAATAAATAAAAACATTTGTGCCATTGGTCATTTTTGCGGGTTTTTTCTCCTACAGAATGTCTGAAAGGATTTGTAAATGTTTATATATTTGATTATACTGTCTAGAATTGTTTTTTTAACTTTTATATATTTTATAGTGATTTAAGTAAATGAATGAATAAACAAACAACAAACAGCAAATGAATTATTCAGTCCGTACAGTATATTGTGGTTATTTTTGACAGGATTTCTGAAAAGATTTGTAAATGTTTCAAAGTGCATATGCCTTGGGAATATTTTCTGTAGTTTCTGCGCATGTGAGAAATTCACTGTGACCTCCAGCGGCTCGGGACGGAACATTTACTGGGGCGTGGTTCACGCTCGAGAACAAAACTGTACCAAAACCATTCTGCATTAAACTGACTCGAGCTAAACGTCATGCCGTTAATATCTTCACCGATATGCAAACGTGAAATCTGCAAATCAGCACACTGACCGATCCGGGCTTACTGTCATCCTGTTACACAATGAAATATAAATATAAATATAATCATTGTTTGTCTGTATTGTGGGGGTTTAGTGTTTGTGTTATTGACTGTGGTGAAGATGAGCAGCTGTGTTGTCGTTGGAACCTGCCCTGACACACACACACACACACACACACACACACACACACACACACACACACACACACATACACACCAGCAAAGCTCCACAGAGAGGATGGTGTGTTATGAGCGCTGAAGTGCAGACAGATGTGTCTCATAGTCATGGGATTAAAAACAACCAACCAACGTCTCTCTCTCTCTCTCTCTCTCTCTCTCTCTCTCTCTGTCTCTCACTTTCTCTCTGTCTCACCCTGTCTCAAACTGTCTCTCTCACTCTCTGTCTCTTTCTTTCCCTGTCTCTGTCTCTCTCTCTGTCTCTCCTGCTTTCAAACTGTCTCTCTCTGTCTCTTTCTCTCCCTCTCTGTTTTCTGTAGTGGAGGGAGAACTTTGTTTTACACCTGCACTAGGCTGATAATGTTCTTAACAAACTAGCCTTTGTTGCGCTGGCTTATTTTATTTATCTAATTAATACATTTTTTAATGCTCTTTAAATATTTTTTTTTATTTATATATTGAGTCACATTTGACATTAGTGTGTATAATGTGACGTTTATTAAATAAAGGATTGTAAAAGTCAAAAAAGTCTGTCTCTCTCTCTCTCTGTCTCTCACTCTCTCTCTCTGTCTGTCTCTCGTGCTTTCAAACTGTCTCTCTCACTCTCTGTCTCTCACTAAAGGTCTCTCACTCTCTCTCTTTTTCTCCCTCTCTGTCTCTCCCACTCTCAAACTGTCTCTCACTCTGTCACTCACTCTCTCTCTCTGTCTCTCTCTCTTCTCACTGAACAAGCATTTCAAATTCCATTAACCATTTTACTCATTCTTCCTCTCATTTTTTTCCTTTTTTTTCTCTTTTTCATCTCAGAATAATGTGAAATAAAAAAATCATAAATTTTTTTATTTACATTAATTGAAAAACATGATAAATAAAATAAAAAATAACAATAAAAAAGCTATAATTTCAATAGTAACAGCTCATTCACAGTGACTTAAACAGCAGATGCTCAAAAACACTAAAACAAATTCAAATAATCACTGATACGGTGAAGTTTTCTTCGTTCGTTTAATGTTTATGGAAGGAGTCTCCAGTGTCAGCGCTTCGTTACCGACAGAGGTAAAGCTGTAAGTCGGGAGTTTACGCTTCTTCACAGTTTCTCGTTCTTTCATGAATTAAGTATTACAATCGTCAGAGGCAAATCGCTGTGATATAATCACGACATGCTGTTATGTGGCTCAGCTTCCTCACACCGGCCTCCGTGAATTATTTTCCTCTAACAGCACGACGCGGACTGTTTTATTTACTCCTTACATAACAATCCATTTAGCTTTTATCAGAACAATGCTGGAATCGTGTTTTCTTCCACGCTCATGTCTTTATAAAGTAGGACACTGCTGTGTTTGAAATCTTCTAGTACATTTTCAGTAACGTGCTGTTATTTCATCAGGCTTTGGATATTAGCATTAAGAACATTTTATTCACAGAAATGATCATTTCATACGACATGGAATACAATGAAACATGACACACAGTGTGCTTTTTATTACTCAGAGAGAGAGAGAGAGAGAGAGAGAGAGAGACTCGCTTTCTATCCTCTGCAGAGGAGGACACGACTGATTTGGCAGTCTGGCAACGGCAGGAATTTTGCCCGGAGACGTCCCTTAGGCAGAGACAACAATCCTCCAAATCCACAACAAGCGTGTTTAAGCCTCGTTTTGTTAAAAACACACTTAACTACCTCACCGCTGTTGGTGAGAAAAAAGAACAACCATTATAATGACTATAACCATGATGAAAAGAAAATCAAGAATTTGCGTATTCAGTCCAAAATCCCAGTACAGACACCCAGTACAATTAAAGCTGTATTGCCCCTTTTTTTTTTGCCAAATTAGTCATGCGTTTTACAGGGAGCAAGATTTATAAATGACAATAAAACTGTAAAATGCAACATTTAATGCATTTAGTCCAAGTCCACATCAAACAGTCCCTCCAGGATTTCACACAAAATCAAGCAAGATGTACTGAATCTGGTTACCTTTCTTGCTCAGGTACTAAGCAAGCCAAGCCAGGGCGTGTGGGCGGAGCTACAAATAGTGCCGATCCACCGATCAGTCAAAGAGTCACAGAGATGTTTTGATTAACGTCTCTGACTGGAATTACTCGCCTCAAGTCTTTTTTTTTTCCTAGCAGATTTAAAAGGCAACATCACGGTCTTAAACAGTAACATGTCTTTACGGTTTAATTATTTATTTTCCCACAGTAACGTTGTCTTAACATTTTATATAGCGTAATCTTCCAGGGACTGTAGCTCGGAAAAATCCAAAATGGCTTCCTGAGACTACAGATTGCAGAATATATCGTGAAATGTCGTATCACCTGGGCACAGAGCAGCTATCAGAGTGCAGCTTTCACTGCAAACCGTTTTTAAACACCAGTGCACACACACACACACACACTCATACAGTTTCAGCTGCATTCAGCTGCCATGGTTTGATCTGACAGTAAATCCATAAAACCGTTTTATTTATGGTGTTGCAGTGTGTGTGTGTGTGTGTGTGTGTGAGAGAGAGAGAGAGAAAGAGTGCACGATAAGCCCCACTGCCAAGTCTTCCAGAGCTGCCAGACCCTGGCAACAGCAAAACACACACACAGCCTGGGAATACGTGTACATGTAGCTTCCTGACCTGGGAATATATATAATCACACACACACACAGAAACGTCTGCATAGGCCACACAAACACCCATGATTTCCTACTGCTCTAACACACATACACTCACATCCGATTCTTCCTATCCTGGGAATACACACACACACACACACACACACACACTTCTTTGACAATCAAAACATCTCTCTCATTGGCAGGCAGATGTTGAGAAGAAGCAGATGTTTGTTAGTGCCTTTAAATAATAATAATAATAATAATAATAATAATAATGATAACAACAACAGAAACTCTATTAACTCTGTTGTAATGTCTTGCAAGTGTAATATATTGTACGGAATAACACTGTGTATTAAATAGAATGGTTTTACATAACCATTTTTAATAATGCAAAATTATTATTGTTTGAGTTATCAAAAAAAATTTCAAATAAAAATTTGATTAATGCTGCTCCAATTACATAGAGGCATGCATTATACGGAATACTGAAATGTAGGGAATACTGAAGCTTACCGAATATTCACGTGTTCGGAATACAAAAGTGTACTGAATACTCACGTGTTCGGAATACTGAAGTGTGCTGAATACTCACATGTTCGGAATACTGGTGTACTGAATATTCACGTGTTCAGAATACTGAAGCATACGGAATACTCACATGTTAGGAATACTGAAGCGTACAGAATACTCACATGTTCGGAATACCAAAGTGTACAGAATACTGAAGTATATAGCATACTCACATGTTCGGAATACTGAAGTGTACGGAATACTCACGTGTTTGGAATACTGAAGTGTAAGGAATACTCACGTGTTCGGAATACTGAAGTGTATGGAATATTGAATTGTTCGGAATACTGAAGTGTACGCAATACTGAACGGAACGCAACACAGTGAAGATATCTAAGACATATTAAAATTTCATTTTGCTTACCGCTGTCCCAGTTACGCAGAGACATGCACTACATGGAACACTGAAGTGTAGGAAAGTTAAAATGATTTTACATAGTAAACACAACATGGTATTATTATTATTATTATTATTAGCTATCAGTATGTATAATACAGTGGTATTCCATACAGTGCACGGAATCCTGACATATACAGAATCCTGTATTGTAAGGAATACCACACTCCAACATCAAAATGCAAAAAAGTCATCCTGTATGGAAGTGTGTATTTCTGCAATCTCCTCTAAAAGGAACTAGCTAGCCTTTGGTCATAGCGTCACAGTATTTGCTCAGATGTTTAGCTTTGAGCATTTGGATACAAGTGACCGGTCATTGCGACTTTAAAAATAAAAAGATATACACACCCACCTCTGATTTTCCCCCACATGATTTTCCGCTTGGTTACTATGATGGATGATGGATGTAAACAATGCTATGTCCGTAATGAATCATGGGAAAATCTCTCAGAGCTGTATAGAGCTATAAGGATTCCCTAATGTTTTCTAGTTGTAGTTGATTTATCTTTAATTTACTTGAGTAGCAAACCTACTCAAAGCCTGGCAACCAATTTCATATATTATTGAATTATTGAAATACAAAAATGCTAATATTTGCTAACACATGTACAGTAGTGGCGAAATATGCTTCTTACAGTCCAGAAAACAGAGCACTCCCACACTCATATGTGTGAAAAAGCCAGTTTAACAGATATTTACCTGATCAGGTGAATTAAAACGCTAATTAGATTAAAAAACTAGGCTTGTTTTGAATTTTCCTGCCTATTTTTTCCCTGATCGAGGTGGTTCTCATCCCTTTTGCGTTTCACAACCACAACATCCTGCCTCTGCTGTCACTCCTAGCATGTTCCTAACTTTATCATACACGACCGACAGCTATCAAACACACAGAAGGACACGCCGTTGTTCACCACAGCTAAATCACACAACTGAATCGTCTGCACACCTTTCTTCATCTTTCCTGGGCCGCCTTTCCTCACAGCTCTCTCTTTCGAAGGGCATGGCATTTTGTAAAGCGTTCCTTTCTGCCTTGCGAGTTTTTTTTAAACAGTCGAATAATGTAAACGGTTTGCGAAAAGGTGATAATTTTAGTCTTTGCTATTAAATAGTCATAAAAATAGATTCAGGCGTAGATTCAGGTGAAGATGCTGCGCAATTCTTTTCACACATGTCTCCTGTCTGTCTTTAAATTGGTGCTGTGACCCGGATTAGCCTCGGCCGTTCACCGTTTGTTTGTGTTAGTCACCCAGAGAGAAAGAGAGAGAGAGAGAGAGAAATGTATCCTTGTTTCAATTAGGGCCAGTCACAAAGTGCCGACTCCACCGGCTTCTGTTTGGGACGCTGCCAAAGAAACACAACCTGAACGATCAGAGGCTGGAGGCCAAACCTTCTTCAGGGACACTAAGCCACTTCACACACTTCTCTCTGGCCGTTTGTCTGTGTTTACTATAAAACGGTTCCTATTAAGAGATCCAAAGCCATTAGCAGCCAATCAGAAACTTCAATCAGAAGAGCTTCAATTTTGGAATTTTCTATAATTTTAATCAGTGCACTAAATATGGAGCAGGAAAAAAAGGGGGGAGTTTATTTTAGGGACAAAACAACTCTGATCAGCACAGAGACCACGGGCCAGTTTTAGTTACCACGAGAAAGTCATTCGTTTTATAAAAAAAGGACATAAAAAAAGAGTAGTTATTAAATAGAAAACATGTTTATATGTATACACAGTTCAAGACAAAAATCACAAATCAATTCAGAACATAAACATGTGAAACTGGCAATCAATGAACTAAAACAATTCATTAAATTAATTATTAATGCACGCACGAGTTCTTTTATTATATTTTTTTAACTTTCCTATTGTCCGTTGGCTTTTTAAAAAATTATTGTCTATTAGGGCTGGGCGATATGACAATAATATCATATCGCGATACTTGAGAAAACGATGTGTATCGCGATATATAATTTAGCTAACAAACTGTCTGAAAAACAGTAGTAAAATAAACAAAAATATGCTGAACTGACTTTTATGATACATTTCTTTAACGACTGCAAAGACAAAGAAGATTCCTTTTTTTTTATTACATCAAATCAACGGCATCCGTCCCGTACCATTTAATTTGTACTTATTAAAAACATCTTTTTAAATATACACCACTGTACACCGATATCTCAGAAAAAGTGTATCGTGTATATCTTTAATCACGATATCGATATTATATCGATATATCACTCGGCCCTATTGTTTACCATTTTACTGTTCCACTTAAAGAAAAGATATGAGAAAAAAAGCTAAAAAAATAAATAAAAAAGGCAAAGCAAGAAGTGGAGTTAAGTACAAAAAAATAGAAATCATAAATAGAAAATATACATTTTTTAATTTTTAAAAACCGTGTGAATGAATTCAATTATTATCAAATGAATGAATGATTAAGATCATTAATTGCTTTTTCCGTGTCAGTTTTCAGTTGCTTGTGAACTGATTTATACTTTCTTTTCTAAAACAAATCATGTTATTATTTTATTATTACGTAATTGTTTGAACGATTTCTTGTTCCTTTTTCTCTGGCACTCCTTGACAGTTCAGAGATCATAATAATAACTAAATAGAGACCGCACTAAATAAACAACAACCTCAGTACAGTAGAGACGTTTACTCAGTTTTAAGAACGCATCCATAAGATTTTATTCATACCGCACGCACACTGATTAAATATCTGTTCCACGTTTAATCAGCCATGTGTTTGAGCAAGAAGCTTTTCCTCTCCGTCCTCATCGCTCACCTTCCGAGACGAGGTGAATGTGGCAGAGTTTGAGTTTTGCACCGACGTGCTTCCGAATATTAATCTCTCTGTGCTTCTAGATCTTTTTAATCTCGCTGTCGTGTCTCTGAAGGATTTCTTTTCTCCTGCTAATCCCTTATACGGATGCAGGCATCTACACGACGTCTGGGCTGTGGACAAATTTGCAGACTATCCTGAAAGGAACGATCCAAAGACAGATGACAAATATTCCGTAAATTTGACGAACTCTATCATTAAATTAATTTGAAAGTGGTCAAATAAGTATGAATAAGTAAGAATTACAGATCATCATCACAAAGCTGATTATTTAACTAGCCACGGTAAATTAATATACAACTATATGCTGACTAGCTGACTAGCATGCATCAAATGTATTTGGCTAGTAAGCTGAAAAACGTTTGCTAGCCAAGAATCTACCCTAAGCTAAACACAAAATATTTGCTAGGTCAAATGATGACCAATCCAAAATGCTGACTAGCCAAGTTAGCCCAAATGACAACTAGAAACTTACTTAGCCATTAATATTAAACTAAACCTATAGCTATGCATTAGTTAGATGCGTATTTTCTTCTAAAATGTTTGTCACTGGCCACATTTGTCTTCTTGGCATTGAAATTTTTGCTAGTCAACAATCCACTGTTAGCTGAACATTAAATACTTGTTAGTCTTGTAAAAAGTCAAATGATGGCCAATGAAGACAACACTGAAGTGCGTTGGAAATTTACTTGGATAGTAAGCTAACATTAACTAAACATTATGTGCGATACTACACATTATGTGCATTATGTGCGCAAACTGTATTTAGTGGCCAAAATTGGTATATAGCCAACAATATACAATACACAATATACAATACAGTCTATGGTAACTAAACATTAAATACTTGGACATATTCAAAAAAACTTTTCTAAAATAGCACTCGATGGCTAATCTGAATATGCTGACTAGCCAAATTAGCCTAACAGACAACTAAAGAGTGTTGGGAAATTTACTTTGATAGTGTTACATATATGCTATGTACTGTATGTGTGCGTCTTCTTGTGCATTAAGTTTACTTAATCTTTCGTTGTAGAAATCAAAAATAAACAAGGAAAAGAGCCTGAAATTAGCTTAAAATTAAGCTTCAATTTGACATTTCGTTTAAAAACTCTTTAATCATGTAAATTCTTCTCAGCAATTAATTGATCATAGATGAATAATTATAAACATTACATAAAGTCTTACATAAAACTTTACATACTGTACGTTATATATTTATTGTTACCGCAAAGTCGTTTTCTGGCGTATGCTAATTACTTCTTTTTTTTATATTACTATTCAAATAAAGAGTTCTGATTGGACGGATACACATTCCATTGTCTTACCTCTTCCCATTGGTGGATGTATCTGATGAGGCGCGAGAGGCGGAGCAATCGCAGCAGGCTGAGGATCTTCGTGAAGCGGACAATGCGCAGTGCCCGCGCCGTCTTGTACACCTCCGAGTCGAAGCCCTTCTCCACGATGAGAAAGATATAATCCACGGGAATGGAGGAGAGAAAATCCACCACAAACCAGCTCTTCAGGTAGTTCATCTTAATCACCTTGGGGTCCAGGATGATCTCCGAGCTCTCCTCGTTGACAATTCCCGTGCGGAAGTTCATGACCAGGTCCACCAGGAAGATGGTGTCCGAGGCCACGTTGAACACCAGCCAGGTGGTTGTGGTCTGTTCGGAAAAGAACGTTATTCCTACAGGAATGATGATTAGGTTCCCCATCATCATGATGAGCATGATCAAGTCCCAGTAGAACCTGCCGGAGGGGATGAAAACAGCAGCTGGTCAGAGATTCGGTTCACAAACACACACACACACACACACACGCTCATATGCATGCAAATCACAATTTCCAAGCTCTTTAATGAAAAGAAACTTGGAATAGGGAGGTTAATGAGAATATGCAAATGTTCTCAGCTTTTCAAGCACTTCATGGTTTCAATTTCTTAACACTTAACAAGCAGATAAACGGCGTGAGAAATACATGGTGAGTTGAGAAAGCTTTGCATGTTCCCAGGACTAGCACTGCATTCACACTAGAAAGCAACATCGCTCGTGTCACTTGTGTCTCGCTTGTGGGTGTGGCCTGTCCAGAATCGTACTACTGTTCGTATAAGAAACAGTAGTAGCTGTTTATAACGTCTAGCGCTAACTATTTAAAGACAAATTAAATTGCTTGTTTGATTTACGTTACTTCTAAACGTTCATTTTCAGATTAAATTAGTAAAGCACGTTGACTGTACTAGCTAACTGTACAACAAAACAAACTCTCTCATGTCCTCTTTCGCACTAGGTTTCACAAATTTAACAACAGTTTCTAATTACAATTAATCTTAGCACAATTAGTACAATTAATTCTTGCACTTAGCCTATTTGCAAAATGTCTGTTTGTTATTATTTTTTTACAGTAGACAGAGTACTCAAAAATTAAAAATCCAGTTAGATATACTGATATTACCTTGATACCTATCTCCATATTTAAATGAACATTTGAATAAAATAGCAAAAATTCACTATCTGACATTAGCATTATCGTAGCAGTTATGATAAAGAACGGCTCCTTATGAAGTGAACTACGATGAAGGTTTATGAAGGTTTCAGGTTTATGAAGGTTTCAGAATTAAACATTTATAGATAATAAAGGGGTTTGAAATCAGCCTTACTGTAAATAAATCACCCAGTACTGCTTTATAAAATATTTATACAATTACTGAAAATGTCTACGGACGACAACGGCTCTGGATCACTGCTGTTTTCCAGCTAGCTAGTTAGTTTGGTCATTTAGCTAGCTAATAAAAAAACTGTTGAGTGTTTTTGCCATTGTGAATACAAATAAGCCAGCATATATTTAAACATGACTGAAAGTGTGACACAAAAATTCATCCTGTACTCGTCCGATTTGCATCCAGTCAAATGCTCTCTAGAACATAGTAACTAGCGAGCAGTTAGTTAGCATTGAACGTGTAGTTTTGGTCAGGTATATAATGTTTGTTAACGTAAACCAAAAGCGTATTTGTATTTATATGACTAAGTATAGAACAAGACAGATCCGCTTCTTCCTGTGAGTGGCAGTTCTATAATAAAACCTCCTCATCTCTATCAATCCCCGTCTCTCATCCGCTCCGAATCCCGACAGCCAGACCCGAGCCGCCAATCAAAACACAAAATGTCCGACAGCATCTATTTTCACCCGCTGCTCTTTCTTTTTATTAACCTTCGGTCTCACCTGGGACAAGCCTGGAGCCCTGCGTCAACGGCAGCATCCGGAAAATTCCACTCAACGATAACACCCGACAAGCCGAGCTGCACTTGACTCTGAAGGATTTTATTTACGAACAGTTTCAAAGGTTTAATATGTACTGACGAGAGGCTATTACAAAAAAAAAACATTAATAGACCAATTTTAATGTCATGGACACTTTAGTGGTAGCTAGCTAAATGACCAAACTAGCTAGCTAGCTGTCTATAGCAGCATATTTTTAAAAGTTGGTTGTCCATAGAGTACTTTCGGTACTTGAAAAGGATTTACTTTGGCCCTTCACGAGCATTGCAGAAATATTTTATAAAGCAATGCTGAATTATGTAAGGATGACATTACGAGAAGACCCATGTTGAAGAATCTCGATAGCTAGCTAGTTTTCAAAGGCGCAAGCGTCATGGCCACCACGTTTGTGTAACAGCTATGGAAGGAGTCTCCAGTGTCAGTATATGGTACAATGTCAGTGAGAA
Source organism: Ameiurus melas (assembly GCA_012411365.1). Classification (NCBI taxonomy): domain Eukaryota; kingdom Metazoa; phylum Chordata; class Actinopteri; order Siluriformes; family Ictaluridae; genus Ameiurus; species Ameiurus melas. The sequence continues at coordinate 8,496,100 of CM022769.1, forward strand.
TGTCACTTGTTTCGCACTAAAGTGGCAAAACCAAACGACTGGCTACCACACACAAAGACACGCTTGAATAAACAATAAATCTAAAATACGTATAAAAATCTGTTGTTGTTCCATACAGGAGGTTGTGGAAGGTGGAAGGCCGAATGAATTGGATGAATGAAACATAAAATTCAGCTTTGCAGTTCAAACAAACATGTACAGGTTAAACTCACACACACACACACACACACACACACATAAAAACAAGCACACACACAAAGAGCAGTCAGCTACGCAAAGTATACCTTACACACTCCCATGCACTCTAAGACGAACTCAGAAAACATGCAACTATGCAAATTAATATAGATTTTTTTTTTTGCACCTCCTACACACACTTCTGCATTTTCAATCACTGTTTTTTGTTTGTTTGTTTGTTTCAAACACACAGACACTCGATAGCTTTGCTAAAGTGACAGGCTAAAGCTAGCAGGCGCAGGGAAATGTCCCAGTCACTGATAACAGCATTCATCTAAACGAAAATAGATGCTTTCAAGAATCGTATCTGGTGCTGAAAACCCCACCGGTGCCTCCGTAACAGATCCGCTTTGAGTAACCGAAGCGTCAGGGCCTTGCTTTATAAATATCTCCAGATCATGTTTCTGATCATTCTGCGTCCTTCGGCCTAAACCAGGCATCCCGCTGCTTAATCATATCCACGTCAGGTACTTCTATGCCTGTTAGCGGTGTGTTATACTCAGGAGTTCGTCTCAGGTTACATGTCGGCCTCGCCGAAGCGTGTAAAAGAACATGCACTCGACGATAATAGAGCTCGAGAAACTATAGCCTTGATGACGGTGTAATTGACAGCTGGTCATTTTCAGAGGTGGGATGGCGGTCATGTTTGGGACCATCTGGCTCATCAGCGAGGTCCAGGGACCATCGAAGGTCACGGGGGGGGCACAGACGTCTCGCGTGACACTGTGTCTCTCACCGTCCCTGTTGTGTCTCCGTATTTAACATCGACATGCGAAACATAAACACAGCAACCAGATTCAGGTTCAAGTTCATCTTTTGTTGCTATATGTACAACAAATATACTGACTCATGCTGCTGAGGCTCTCAGGTTCTCATCAGATTAACCAGAATTTAACATGAGGTGAGAGGAAGAAGAAGACGATGAAGAGGAAATAAATGATACTGCAGCATTCTTGGTATGGTAAGAGGAATAGCCCACTTTGGTATAAGCTGTTATTGGAAAATAATCAACCTCAGTGTAGTAACAGTAACTCCTGTGTTCATCATACCGACCCACTGTTGATTATTTTCCTCTAAAAGTACAACATAGAGCGTTTTGACGATCTCATACAACAATATTAACTGTAACGATAAGCAGATAAATCATATAAAGTGTCAGTATTTAATTGCTGGCAAGTTGCCTGTAGTATAAACAGAATAAAACACTTCAGGACATGCTGTCCTAGGAAAATAATCAACAACAGGGTGGTGTGATGAAGCCAAGTTTCTCTTACCACCACGAAGTTAATTATTTTTTCCTGTGACAGAACGTCCTGATGTGTTTCATTCCTATTAAAACTCCTTTTCTTTTTTCCACCCCCAGCTTCAGAGACATTTTCCTAAAGTCTGCTGAAGGTCCTTGTTGAATGCGTCTCACTTTTTCCAAAACGATGCCTAATTTGTCGATTTATTTGGAAAAGAATGACCCGTCATACTTTTTTATCCGTTTATAGTTACCTTTCATGTTGTGGAACAGCTTTACCTCTGACTGCACTCCTACAAAGAGCTGAGACTGGAGACTCCTTCCAGAAAACACATTTGAACGAGCGAGGTAAACGATAACGTAGGAGAACAAAGCTGTGATGCCGTTATGAAAATGAACCAACACCTTCCGACCAATCGCAATCAGGCATTTGAGTGAAGTGATACGCGATAATTATTTCTAAAACACCAATTGAATTGTACAAGCAGCTCTTAAAAAACCGGTGTGGATTTTTTTGGTGCATTAGCGTTCATTCTGTGTCCGTGCGATTGGCCTGGCGGTGCAATCGCTGTACCCGAACATCACCCCGTGTTGCTGAATTTAGGCCAGAGCTGTGCGCTGCAGGTGGAAAAACAGAGCTGGACTAATTAAAGAGCACCAGAGGGCATCGTTTTGGAAAAAGTGAGAGGCATTCAACAAGGACCTTCAGCAGACTTTAGGACAACGTCTCCGAAGCTGAGGGTGGAAAAAAGAGAAGGAGAGAGTGAGACAGAGAAAGAGCGAGCTAGACCAAAAAGCATCAATAATGCAAGGAGAAGTTGCAGCCCCCTAAAAATAGACGCTAAACTTGGTTTAGAAATCGAATGTTGTTTGACGGAGGAGGAGGAAGAGGAGGAGCTCGAATACAAATCCTGCTTCTCTTCCCCCCCGTAAACAACATCGATTATTTATGAGCCCGAGACTCAATCTGAGCTCGTTTTCTATCTGATAAATCCATACTCTGATGAAAGAGATAACATCTCTAACAGGTTGCGTTTCCCATGAACCTGAAAGTTTCCACCACACGTCACATTTATAATTCATATACCTCTTTATTTATAAAACATTAGATGTGCCGAACGCCAATATAACATGCGATGTATAACTTCATTTCACATAGTTGATGTGTCGAGGAGATCGATGTGGGCTTCAATTAGCTATGATGGTAATGCAGCTAACGAGTAAAACCGTCATTTGATCTTTCCTGTAATATATGACCTGTCGATGAATGTGTATGGAGACGTCACAAAGACAAATAAAGCTTGGAAGGAAGCAGCAAAGATGGAGTCAAAGTTGGCACCTCTGGTGAGAGTACATAGCTTGTAGAGGCACTTTGCTAATCCAAATCTGAAAATGAAGCACAAGTCAAACAAAACTCAGACGTAGAAATCGAATAGTTAATTGTAGGTTATACATTTCAGACTACAAATATGGACAAATAGAAAGATAAACAGAGCATGAGATGCAGGTAGGGGGCATGGCTTAACGTTTGTCCTTCAGGGCAACTTTTTGATGATGTAGACACGCTAATTCATCATTAAATATTAGCTTTGCTTACATGTGAGTTACGTTAGCTCCAGTTAGCTCCACTAACAAAAATAAAGAAGCAAACTTAAACTAAACTAATTGACTTAAACTAAACTAAACTTAAAATTAAACTAACACTAAACTAAACTAATTGAGGATATTCCTGACTGGAATTTTCTCACAGGTGAAAGAAACAGGTAAAAACACCATCATTGCCACTTCCTTCCTTCTGAATGGGAATCATCCAAAAAATAATAAAAATCACAGAGTATGGGCTGAAAAAAACACAAAAACACGACACTATCTGCCCTTGAAAAGTCTAAAGTCACCCTGAAACGCAGAGGAATCGACGCTGTTAAATAATGGCATGTCAGAATTCCTCAGAATCAGTTTCTCCTTCTCTGCGTTATAAATTACAGCCTGCATTTTTCCCGAGGATAAACGACTGCTGAACTGCGTCACGCCCGGCGACAGAACCGGCAGAAATATGACAGAATTTCAACCCAGCTGCTTTTCTGAAGGTGATGAATAATGAATTTTACGAACAGTTCATTAATCTTTAAACCGCCTGCGTATTAAGTGGGACCGTGGGATATCACGTTTCCGTCGGTGGTTCAAAACTTCACACAAAGGACACGTGCTCAGTGTTGTCATTAGTCCTCATTCACTAGCTGCTTCTTCCTGTCCTCTATTCACATGGTGAATAGTCAGTGAGAAACAAACAGTATGTTTACATGGACAACAATAATCTGATATGAACCCGATTAAGATGACACTCTGATGAAGAAACTAGCATGTAAAGAGAGATTTCTGATGACCTTAATCTGACTAAAGTCATACACGAAGTAAACATAAATGGAATTAAGATGCGTGGAGTATTCGTATTTTAGTCGCATTACTGAAGTGCATTACAGACATGTACACCTTAATCACACTATTAACATTGTGTGGGAGTTTTCACTGCGTTATGCGACAGGACACGTACACACACGGCAGTGCTCAACCGTTTGACGGCAAACAAGAGAGCACGGCTGCGTCCGTAACCACGTACTTGCCTGCTGTATGGTAAGCAAGATACATGTATTTCGGCTACTATATAGTAGGTAAGTACGAGGTTTGGGACGCAGCCCACAGCTTCAAGCAGTCACCTATTTGCACGTACAGCATGACAAATAAATAACCGCACTCAAAGTTTTCGTAAAATTAAAAATTAAACACCCAAAACTGTATACGGTGCCATAACAAAGACCAACTGTATAATGATACGTGAAATTGTTCAAGGAACGTCGGACGGCGTGGCGTGGGGACGTAATGACGTGTGCCCTTAATCGATCTACATTCCATAACATGTAAAACGGGAACATAAAAGGAATATTCTAAAAGGAACTCAAGTAAACATCGTAATCAGAATATTATATGTCCTATTAAGGTCAATAATTAGATTACTGCAGTCCATGTAAACGTAGCTAATGTCTAGTCAGATGAAAGGGTTGGTTAGTTCTCTATCAAAAGTTCACAAGAAAAGTTCACGTGGAATGTTAACATGTTAACATGTTAACATAGCATTTTCCCACTGACAAAGACTAACAACGGACATATGCTGGAGTAAAACGATGCCGATGCAGCAGTGCCGTTACGTTGTGGAGCAACAACACGGCGTAAAAACCGAAAATATTGTTCGTGGAAAAGATTTATGGTGTTTTGGCTGGCAGACAAGGCATAAAAATATCCCAGTTTGATGGAAGGCCTTCAGAAAGAACATAAAGCTTGATAAAATAATGCTTAGTTTGTGTTTATGCATGCTTTATAACCTGAAACTGGAGAGGTTTTTGGCACAGTTTCAGACCAAAGACATTTCATGTGTGAGATACCACCACTATTATATTAGATATATATTAGATGTTCTACTACATACAGTGCCTTGCGAAAGTATTCGGCCCCCTTGAACTTTTCAACCTTTTGCCAAATTTCAGGCTTCAAACATAAAGATATAAAATTTTATTTTTTGTGAAGAATCACCAACAAGTGGGACACAATTGTGAAGTGGAACGAAATCTATTTGATATTTTAAACTTTTTTAGCAAATAAAAAACTGACAAGTGGTGCGTGCAAAATTATTCAGCTCCTTTACTTTCAGTGCAGCAAACTCACTCCAGAAGTTCAGCGAGCATCTCTGAATGATCCAATGTTGTCCTAAATGACTGATGGTGATAAATAGAATTCACCTGTGTGTAATCAAGTCTCTGTATAAATGCACCTGCTCTGTGATAGTCTCAGGGTTCTGTTGAAAGCGCAGAGAGCATCATGAAGACCAAGGAACACACCAGGCAGGTCCATAATACTGTTGTGGAGAAGTTTAAAGCCGGATTTGGATACAAAAAGATTTCCCAAGCTTTAAACATCCCAAGGAGCACTGTGCAAGCGATCATTTTGAAATAGAAGGAGTATCAGACCACTGCAAATCTACCAAGACCTGGCCGTCCCTCTAAACTTTCAGCTCAGACAAGGAGAAGACTGATCAGAGATGCAGCCAAGAGGCCCATGATCACTCTGGATGAACTGCAGAGAACTACAGCTGAGGTGGGAGAGTCTGTCCATAGGACAACAATCAGTCGTACACTGCACAAATCTGGCCTTTATGGAAGAGTGGCAAGAAGAAAGCCATTTCTCAAAGATATCCATAAAAAGTCTCGTCTAAAGTTGGCCACAAGCCACCTGGGAGACACACCAAACATGTGGAAGAAGGTGCTCTGGTCAGATGAAACCAAAATCGAACTTTTTGCCCACAATGCAAAACGATATGTTTGGCGTAAAAGCAACACAGCTCATCACTATCAACACACCATCCCCACTGTCAAACATGGTGGTGGCAGCATCATGGTTTGGGCCTGCTTTTCTTCAGCAGGGACAGGGAAGATGGTTAAAATTGAGGGGAAGATAGATGCAGCCAAATACAGGACCATTCTGGATGAAAACCTGTTGGAGTCTGCAAAAGACCTGAAACTGGGACGGAGATTTATCTTCCAACAAGACAATGATCCCAAACATACAGCAAAATCTACAAAGGAATGGTTCACAAATAAACGTATCCAGGTGTTAGAATGGCCAAGTCAAAGTCCAGACCTGAATCCAATCGAGAATCTGTGGAAAGAGCTGAAAACTGCTGTTCACAAACGCTCTCCATCCAACCTCACTGAGCTCAAGCTGTTTTGCAAGGAAGAATGGGCAAGAATTTCAGTCTCTCGATGTGCAAAACTGATAGAGACATACCCCACGCGACTTGCAGCTGTAATCGCAGCAAAAGGTGGCTTTACAAAGTATTAACGCAAGGGGGCCGAATAATTTTGCACGCCCCACTTTTCATTTTTTTATTAGTCAAAAAAGTTTCAAAAATCCAATAGATTTCGTTCCACTTCACAATTGTGTCCCACTTGTTGGTGATTCTTCACAAAAAATCAAAACTTTATATCTTTATGTTTGAAGCCTGAAATGTGGCAAAAGGTTGAAAAGTTCAAGGGGGCCGAATACTTTCGCAAGGCACTGTAACTTACGGTAATGTGCTTTTTTTGTTTGTGTTTATAAAATAGGCATGCCACTCCAGCAGCTATGTTATTTTGCTACATTTGTTCATGTTTTTAATTTTAGGTGTGTTACTCCAGAAATTACGGTAGCTGGCCTGTTTATTAGTGTTTAAACGGTAGGTGAGACGCTCCTGTAGTTACCATAACTTCTGGAGTAGAACATTTACCATAAAAACATGACTAAATGCTAATCACTTTAGCACTTTAGGGTTGATTTGTGGTACAACGTACTAACGAAACCCATTATATATCACGCTATCACCCAGAGCTAAGGTCCGCCGACAAATGGCGCACTGCACATAGTATTTGCCCCCTCTAATAGTGCAATACGAACAGTTTGGCTGACAATACATAAGTCCATCTGCACTACGAGCACTGTAGTGTAGAGTGGCGGTGTAGATTAGCATCACGACAGCGGCGTGTTGTCTGGCAGTGCCGGTGATGACAGCATCGTTAGCTCCCTCGCTCTTTTGTTGTTAAGCTTGTTTGTAGGTGCGATGAAATCATGTGTTGAAAGCACAAGCGAAACAGGCAAGTCACCCGAGAAGGAACAACGTAGAGGTATTACAAACCTTCGTCTCGGTCGTTCAGACTCACGATGAAACTGGCGGCATGTTAAATAAACCCAGGAGGACACGGCAATATTCTGTTACAAATAAAGTGGATAAAGTGTGTCGTTTGATTTATTTAACACCACGTAAAAAGAGTAGAACGCAAAATACTAAATAATTCACAAGTAAATACACACATCGCGTGGGACAATGAATTTGGAAAGAAAGGAAAAACTTAGTTTTGTTCTAAATCAACGTGCAACAAACACTAAGACAGATACACACTACCATAACCGCTGATGTAAAGTAGCAAACCTCTCGATTATTATCTCTGTGTCCATAAGACATAAAAAAACAAGCTGACCGACAGCCGAAGCGTCACTAAGCAGGATTGAGATATGTATCTCATAGGAAAGTTATGTTATATCATCGCGTTAGCATCTGCGTTAAGTTTATCCCGTCTCAGGTTATATCACTAATCCGAGCTCACCTTGACTCAGAGGGCTTGACCCTGTACAGACCGTTGTACACACACACACAAACACACACAAATGTTACGGCTAAGACGTGACGCTTTTGCTGCAAACATTACGCAATAACACAAAATCTAACGCTGAAATGCACCAGAGAATCCTGCATACTACTCGCTACACATTGTTCAATAGTATGTATAAAAGCCTGATTTAACTCCTCACCTCATGGCCACTGCGGTGTTCAGCAGAAAATGTAATTTTTCTCCCAAAATGGAGGATTTCAATGCTAACTTGATTTCAACACAGAGGTATTAAAAATGCATGCCAGGCCCTCAACACTGAGCTTTAACTCGTCAAACACTGACTCAACACTAAAGTGTTCATTCGATGCTGGTAATGCTTCAGCACTGCGGTATAATTCGAAAGTGTAAACACTGACCCAAGGCCGAAGTGTTCCTTCTACATTGGGATTTCATTCACAAAATGAGTGAACACTGCTTCACTGCTGAAGTGTTAATTCTACAAAGCACTCCAACACTGAGCTTTAGGTCAACATGGCGAACACGGATTCCACACATAATACTTTTAAACGTGTGTTAGTTCAATAATTTAAGATCGCAAGCATTAAGTTAACACCGTGGGTGGTAATTTAGCAGTGGGAGCAATAATTCAACATCGTGGGTGTCAAATCAATACTGTATCTGCTAATACAACACACAATTCAACACAGCAATGGTTAAATGAACACCTTCAAGATTCACAAACAACTGTCTTTGCTAAATCAACACAGTGTGTACTAACTTAACACCGCAGTGCTTATCTAACATCGAGCATCAGTACTGCTGGCAATAAATCAACACCGAGGTTAGTAACACGAGACGTTAAACCTTAAGAATGAATGAAACACTGAAGTGTTCATTCTGCACTGTTAAAACGTTAAACCATGTCCTAACGTGTTAGTTAACCTTAACCAACCTTAAGTCAACACTCAATGCTAAATAAACACTAGAAAAGTTCATTTAATACCGTACGTGCTAACTCACGACTAAAGTGATAAAACACGCAAGTGTTAATTCGGCACTGAGGAGAGTTAAGTCAATACTGTAGCAGTTAAAACAATAATGTAATAGTTCGTTTAACACTGACGTGTTAATTCTGCACTCTTAGGCATTAATTCTGCACTAACGTGTTAATTCTGCACTTTAATACAGTCAAAATTGGTCGAAACTGCATGAAACGATTTAACACTGTGGGTGTTTATTTAGTTTGATACTGAAATATTAACTCCACATTGAACACTAAGACTGTTAACACTGGGCATTAATTCAAAACATCCCAAGCTTCGTTTCAAGATGGCAAGACAAGAGTCCGATGAATTACAGCGCCTTTTTCGACGTTTTCAACCGTGCGGGTGTTAGTTTGCACGTTAGCATTATCTCAACACTATCAGTTAAATAAACACTGGGGATGTAAATTTAATACTGTATGTGCTAACTCAACATTGAGATCATAATTCAAATTGTGCACGTTTATGTATCATGCACTGTACACTTAAATACCGAGCGTTAGTTCAACACCGATTCAACGTTAAGTACGAGTTCAACACCTAAAGTGTTAATTCTGCACTCTTAACCCTTTCAACTTTGTGGGTGTTAGTTCGACATTGATTCAACAGACTAATTCATCGTAGTGTTAATTTAGTACTACGGGTGTCTAATACTGTACGTGCAGTGTAATAGGAATTAACACTTCAGTTCTGTAGATTACCATATTTATATATATATATATATATATATATATATATGATTGTTATCATTAATTCGATACTCTGAGGGTTAATTCACTACTGTAACCCAACACAACACTAAGTTACCTCAGCACTATTGCCTCGAGGTGTAAAGTTTTAAATACCGTGCGCATTATTTGAAACACTGAAAATGCTTCGAAATGCAAAACTCATAAACTAATATTAATATTTCTCTCTCAAAATGGTTTCCTTTGACAGCATTGACAAAGAAACACTGATTCACGGTGACTCAGACGTCTATTACATGCTAACAGAACTAGCCTTGTAGCTCACACGTGATTTGTTAGCATCTTTAGTCTCTATCGTCACATATGTTCACGCTAGCAAAGGCTAGAAAAAGTTGCTTGTGGGCGTGGCTTTTAGTCCAATTTTTTGGTGGGGTTTTCATTTAAAGCTCCGATGAGAAATATTCGTAGCCGTATGTAGTTTTTAAAGCTAACTAGTAAAACGAAAATTAAACAATGGTTAAAAGCGGTTGTTTGACTTTGCAGTACGTTACACTCTAGACCGCAGACTAGCTTTGTTCTCGGGTTAGATTAGCAAAGTGTTAGCAAAACCTTATTAGCTACTTCCTTCTGAGCTTAATTTTTATTTGTAACGTCTCCGTGGGCACTTTAGATAATGAAAGTATACGAGGAAACCATTTCAGTTCTTCTTTCATTTTTGTGTCAAACAGTAAACGGGAACTAACTGCAGGTAGGAACTACAATTTTGTGTGGAGAAGAGAAGAAACGTCGCACCACGTGCGAAAAAGGATCGTTCAGATTGGTTGCTTCTTTACTGCGTTGTATTTCATTTGCATAGACTTGAGAAATCTCAGTTGGCATAGCTACAAAATGGTCGCTGGTCACATCGTGGCTTGCTAGTGTGAACACAGGGCTCTGTGTGTGAGTGTGTGTGTGTGTGTGTTTGCAAATTTCACAGCCTCATAGCACTACCAAATTAAAAACACAAAATCAAAACCATTTTCTTCTTGTGTTAGCTACATCAGAAATTTGGCTCTCCAGTGAAGATCTATCTAAGTTAAAGAAGGAAAGGCTGAACACGTCACGCCTTATTTACATTTGGTGTAAAGGCAAAGCAAATGAGCTGAACTACACCTTTATTACCCACAATGCAGTGTTCAGGTGAATTGTAATCACCGTGTATGTCTGACCCTCTGCACTGTAGGTGTTCAGTCAATATTGTAGGTGTTAATTCAACACTGCATGTTGTTCATTTCACACGCTTTACGAGTATAACACACGCTTGAGTGCTCGCGCGTGAGCTCTGTTCCTCCTGTGTGCTGGTGTGAGGGTTTCATCATGTTTCCCTCCCTCTCTTTCTGGTTTGGTTTGGTTTGGCTCACTGCAGACTAACACGAGCTAAGCGCGCGCGCTTTGTCCAAAAATAAAAAAAATAAATAAATAAATGAATGAATGAATAAATAAATAAATAAAAATGAAAACAAAGCATGCACGGTTTCACCTGCTCGCGGACGCGAGCGCGCGTGCGCTGAGTTCACCTTCAAGGCAAGGGCATCTCTGGCTCTGAACCGAGCGCGCACTGCATGGATGATGCGCATAGAGGAGGGTTGAGAGCGAGCGCGCGCTTGCGTGAGTGCGTGCGTGTATTGCCAATGACACACAGTATACATGTCTATGGATGCATGCACGCGCATACATCAAAGTAATAAAGCAAAGGTGCCTTTGGCGAGCGTACAAAAGCGCCTCGCAGCTCCACCTTCGTCTCACCTGAAGTCGCTGTACGGGTGGATGATCCAGTACCCGGCGGTCTGCACGCGCTCCTGCTCCTTCTCCACGGCTTTCTGGCTGCCGAACATGCGCAGCGAGAACTTGTTCACTCCGGGCTGCAGCATCGCGCCGATCTGCCGCTGCATGAAGCCGTACTGCTGTCGGCTCTCGTTCTCGTCGCACAGCCCCACCGCAGCCTCCTCCCGGTCCCGATCCGCGCTCGCGCTCACCGAGTTGCTGTGCTCTTTGGACGCGCTGGGACTCACACCACCTCCACCACCTCCTCCACCACCAACACCTCCTCCTCCACCGCTTTTCTTCGCCGAGTCTCGCCTCTGCACAGAATTCCCCGCGTCCGCTCTCTCGTCCCTCGAGCTCGTTTTGTCCTCCATGACGTCTTGAACCGGGTGTGTGCTGATTAGTTTGTTTAATTTTTTTAAGTTTTCCCCCCCTGTGATCACGGAGAGGAGGAGCGCGCGCGGAAAGGAGCCCCGCCGGAAGCTCCCTCTCGTTTCATTTGATGTGCTTCGGCTCACGCGGCTCCTTTTGCCGATCGTGCAGCACGCGCACTGACACACCGCGCTGCTGCTGAAACCGGGCAGAGGATCTCTCTCTCTCTCTCTCTCTCTCTCTCTCTCTGTGGCGCCCTCTAACGGAAACCACGTCATTATTTTAATTCACCTGCAACGACAAATCAATAAAAAATACCATAAATAAATAAATAATAAATGCTTACACGTGACATCACGTGAGTTTTTAAAAATTAACAAACAAACAAATAAATAAATAAAAGCTGAGTAGCCAAAACAAAAGATTAATAGAAGTTATAATTATGTAGCCTATACATCATGATGTTATAATAAACAAATGAATAAATTAATAGATTAAAAACTAAAGTGAGCAAGAATGTTAGTAAATAAAAAACAAATGTTTATTTTTTATTTATTATAGAAACAAAACAAAATTCAGCAAATGCTGAATGGGGAAACGTGAAGTGTAGCCAACAGTATCTATGTTATAATAAGTGTTTATAATAAAGGAATTTATCAGTTAATAAATTAAAAACAAATATGAGCTAATATTCATCATTAAAGAAAATTTAAAAGAAACAAACATTACATCTTTCTTTCTTTCTTTTTCTATGATAGAGGTTGAAACATTAATTTTCTGAATAAAGTTTAACGGACATGCAAAATACGTATACACAAATGTACTTGAGCTAAAGTCTGTATCATTTATCATATTCTAATAATGAAGGTATATATTCAAAACAAAAAATAAATTGTTTTTATTTTATTCGGCATTGAAATTTAAATCCTTGTTTGCTGAAAAAGTTTAGATTTCTAGGACAAATAAATAATAAATCAATTTTAAAATAAATAAATAAATAGATATATATATATATATTTATTTCATTTATTAACTTTTGTGCCTGTATTTATTTCATTTGTTTTTCTTCTGTGTCTGTATTTATTTAATTTCCAACAAGTTTATTCAGGGAGCGTATAATCTGAATTATTTATTTTATTTATTTTTTCAGTTCTGTTTTAATTCTGAATGAATTGTTTGTTTGACAGAAATGCTGATGCACTTGACGTACAGTGATCAGTGTTGGTCGCATCAGCGGGCATACTGAAGACAGAAGTGAATTAGTGGATGCGTAATCGGATTAGGGAGAGATAATAATCTCCAGCTCACACGTCGAGTTCTTCGTGTTCTGGAAAGTGATCTACTTAATAACGCACACATTTTCTGCATATATTTATTAGATTTCAGATTAAAAGGCTTCAGATTAACATCATGCACTACTGAAATCAGAGCTTTCCAAAACTTTCAAGAACACTTTCTTCTTCTTCACTGTTTGCGGATGATTCACAGTTCTTTTCATTCACAGTTTATTCAGGAGCAGGAGGACTTTTTTATCTTCTGACTCATGCTCTGACTCATGCTCTGATTCGACACCCTAAACATCTGCACTTCAGCAAGAAAAAAAACCCAACAACATCAACAGTTTATTCCCAATTCTGACTCCTGCGTCTCATGTGGGTTCTGTAGATTTGTACCTATTGCTGTAATCATAACAGCAGTCTTGTTGCTCATCTCAGGATTCTTATAAACATCCTTGAAACACACTCTTTATACTGTTCATCTTTAATCTTCTAAACCTCAATCCTAATGTCAATCCCAGTCCTGTTTAGGTGAGTCAATCCACTCAACAGGTTGTTGGGAGAAAACTTGGAAAACCCGGAATTAACCAACACGGACTTGTTAAGAATGTGTGAAGGACAGTAATCCGATCTCGGGATCGAACCTGCAGGGAACATGGAGCTGTGAGGCAGTAACGCTTCCTGCTGTACCAAGGATTTGACAAACTCTATACATTTTTTATTTCATGAATTAAATTCACACCTTTTCTCTAAAAATCATTCTCATCCTCTTCAGAATCTTAAATTAGGATTCATTTAACGATGATTCCTGATTTCTCCATTCCGGTCTTTCAAAACGGAGTTTAATTAACAACACACTCTTTTTTAAGCATTTGCTGTCATGTTGTGCTTTAAAACGAGGACAAAACTATAAATATTCATCACATAATGTGTTAAATCAATTCAATTCAGTTTTATTTGTATACCACTTTTAACAGCAGATATTGTCTCAAAGCAGCTTTACAGAAACATATAAACACAGCATAGAGGTTTTAATTGTATGAATTTATCTCTATTGAACGAGCCAGTGGCGACGGTGGTGAGGAAAAACTCCCTAAGATGATATGAGGAAGAAACGTTGAGAGGAACCGGACTCAGAAGGGAAGCCGTCCTCATCTGGGTAACAACGGATAGTGTGAATGTAAAAGAAAGTTCATTATCGTTTTATATGAAGTTTGTTTTGTTGAACTAGTCCACTATTCATTAAAGGAGACCTGAGTGCAAAACTGCATGTAATAAGCTCGACTACAAATCATCACATTTATTCTCTAATTGAGTCACGGTCGCAGTGAGAGACTCGATAGTAGTCTTCATATGAACTATATCATCGGTGCAACCGGAGAGCGCGTGCTTCATTTCCCCAACAGTACCTTTCAGTGTTGATATGGTAGTCTCGGTATCGACTTTATCCGTAGCCTGTTGTGTTTTCATGGCCTGCAGGTCAAGCTGAATAGTAGACAGCGCATCCCTGAGAGTCTTCTGAAGATTCTCCTGGTGCTTCTGGAACTCCTGGAACTCTTTTTTAAAAATATCAGCATGTCCTTCCTCTGTAAAGCCAGCAGCTCAAGCTTGAGTGCGGCGAAGTCAGGGTCACCGCTCGGCGATGCAGATGTGGCTGCGGATTCACGGGGAGGCCTCAGTTTTGTGTGAATGCTACCACCAGTTTTCAAGTTCTTCCCAGACATTTTAACGAACCACCAAGTTAAAAATACATATAAGGAAAGGAAGTAGAATAAGTCAAATATATTATATGACCAAAAAAGTGCTAATTAATTACAATTTTAATCGAAATCAGCAGGAGACTCAAACTTCGCGTCTTACTCCATCGAACGCCGAATTCAAACCTCCTCCCTCAAACTTTTATTTGAACAAACTGAACAACGTTTCTCTATCTGCAATTTTTTCTAAAGTATCGTTTCTCCTCTCACGTCATCATCTTGTATCACTCATCAAAAACTCAGGGATGTGTGATATCTCATTGCGTTATAAGTTCTGTAAGTAAAGCGCAGACCAGCAATTTGGAAAAGTTATAATAATTATAGCTCTGTTAATGTGCTGATAATCAGCATATTAAACCCACTTCATAAACTACTGAAAGAAAAGAAAATCCGTCTGAGCAATTAGGTGTAACATTTACTGTATATGGTGAATGATAATGCTGAATCTGCTTGAATGGTTCAGAACCAGTTTAATGTAGTTGCATAAACTGTGGTGGGGTAAATAGAGTATTTTCTTTTTATGAATGTCAATTCATACCTTAAGCTTTGTCCTCCTAAAAAAAAGAACAATCCAGTGTATATATTGTACATATGGAATAAAACATTCCGTGTCATGCTGTTAAAGGAAAAATAATCAATAACAGGGTGGTGTGAGGAAGCAGAGTTACCATTCACATCTGTTCAATATTATCCCATAACAATACATCCACAAGTGTTTTATTCCTCTTACTACACAGCAATTTTTCAAATTTGCTAATAATTTTGATTTATTAAAGGACGACATGCCACAGCGTAGTTTTTATCCGTTTATAGTTACGGTTAATGTTCATGAAACACGTTAGTTCCTATTCTCACTTACATTATAGCAGCGTTCCCACAGCAGCCTCAAAGAGAGAGATAGAGAGAGAGAGAGAAACCCACAGCTTGTCATGTTTCTGATAAACCCTGTCAAGTTTTCCGTAAGGAGATGTTTACATTTAATTATTACATGTATGGAAGGAGTCTCTAGTGTCAGCGCTTTGGAACCATCAGAGATACTGTAAAGATGTCACTTTATGTTTTCTGACATCTTCAGGACAGAGGAGTTTACGCTTGAACACTCTGTAACATGACGAGAAAAAAAAGAATGACCAGTGTTTATTAGTGTTGATTATTTTCCTCGGACAGCACCAACGCTGAGTGTTTTAGTTGTCATGGTGACATTTTGCAGCGTCTCGATTCAAACACATATGCTTAGTGACACCGAAACTACTTCGAATTCTCAACGTTTTCGGTAAACCTATTTGTTACTCGACTGAACAGACGATGGCTGATGTGACGGCTTGTGTGAAGCAGCTGGACCGGCTCTGGGTTGGGTTTTTTTTTCCTAGAGAACCAATTAGCAAAGTCACATGGCGTGTGAGTACGATGGGCAGCGGTGTGCCAAAGGTGGGCAAAGAGGAGAAGCGCTGGCACAGATTACCTGCTGATGAAATCCATACCAGTCCACCTGCTCCCTATATCCAGACCTTTGTGTGTGTGTGTGTGTGTTTGTGTGATCCCTGAATGTCCTCAGCTCATCACAATCTTCACCCTGTTTTGCTAATCTAAATTCAGCTTTTGTGAAATCAGATTTGGAGGCTCTTCAGCGGCACCCAAATGAGCTACGCGTCCTTTTTACTCAACAACCAGTAAAGAAACACATCTGGACATAAAGAGGTACAGAACAGGGTGTGTTAAGCAACTTCTCTACCCTGAAACATTTTAAACATGCTTAGGCCAGTGGTGGCTTTGCGGTTAAGTCTGTGGATTACTTATCGGAAGGTCACCGATTCAAGCTCCAGCACTCCCAAGCTGCCACTGTTGGGCCCTTGAGCAAGGCCCTTAACCCTCTCTGCTCCAGGGGCGCCGCATCATGGCTGACCCTGCGCTCTGACCCAAACTTCTTGGGATATGTGAAGAAAAAAGAATTTCACTGTGCTGTAAAGTGTATGTGACCATTAAAGACTCATTATCATTATTATTATACTGAAATGTTGGTCATGTGACTGGTGATTTCTGGCGCTACTTCCTTGACCATGGCTGCATTGGCGTTGTTCCCATGAAAAGTTGTGCGTCGTTAGGGTTGTGTTACTGTGAGTGCGTTTACAGTGCCGTTTAAAAAGGAGAGAAAAAATGTTGACAGTTGGCGCCTAACAAACAAAACTTCTTTATGAAAATTTCTCATCGTTTTTAACCAGAAGTTCAGCGTAGAAGCGGAGACGTTGGTGCAAACACTTTCAAGGTCACTATTTTAAAACATTAAACCATGTTAAACTGTTATTTATATTAGTCTAAAATATGTACTTTATTTATAGTTTATGGTGTTTACGGTTCCTCTGGGTACTCCGGTTTCCTTCCCCAGTCCAATGACATGCATGGTAGGCTGATTGGCTTGTCTACATTGTCCATAGTGTATGAATGGGTGTGTGACTGTGTATGTGATTGTGCCCTGTGATGGACTGGCATCCTATCCAGGGTGTACCCTGTCTTGTGCCCCATGCTCCCTGGGATAGACTCCAGGTTCTTCGTGACCCTGAAAAGGAGTAAGCGGTAGAAGATGGATGGATGGATGGATGGGTTGATGGTAGAAAAAAAAGTTGCTGTATCCACTAATGAATAGTAGCGTTCCGGTCACCATTTTGTTTACGTACGGGAATGACAACGAATCCGAACAGTCTACTAACGGTACGTTCTTGATTAACGTGCGCAGCTACTTTATGTGTTTTACATTTGGCTAGTGAGCTAGTTTGATTGATTCGATCACCTGGTACAGGTGCTACATCAGTAATCTAGCTAGCTAGAGTTAGCAATAAGGGCTTGATGAAAGTGATTTTTAGTGTTGTTGTTTTTTCTCACTTTTCATTTGTACCACAAGCACCACTAGCTTTTCATTTGTAGCACACGCACCGCTAGCTTTTCCTTTGTACCACACGCACCACTAGCTTTTCATTTGTAGAACACGCACTGCTAGCTTTTCATTTGTACCACACGCACCGCTAGCTTTTCATTTGTACCACACGCACCGCTAGCTTTTCATTTGTAGCACACACACAGCTAGCTTTTCATTTGTTCCACACACACAACTAACTTTTCATTTGTACCACACGCACCGCTAGTTTTCCATTTGTACCACAAACCGCTAGATTTTCATTTGTAGCACACGCACCGCTAGTTTTTTATTTGTAGCACACGCACAGCTAGCTTTTCATTTGTACCACATGCACCGCTAGCTTTTCATTTGTAGCACACACAACGCTAGCTTTTCATTTGTACCACACGCACCACTAGCTTTTCATTTGTACCACATGCACAGCTAGCTTTTCATTTGTACCACATGCACAGCTAGCTTTTCATTTGTACCACATGCACAGCTAGCTTTTCATTTGTACCACACGCACTGCTAGTTGTTGGGTTTTTTTTTACTTCATCCCACACACACTGCAAGCTCTTCTGACTTTCTAAACCTTTAAGATCTCACAGAGAGACCGAAGACATTTTTTTACGATCGCATCCTAGCGATTTAATTAAATTCACATTGTTTATGTTTGCTAGTCTGAGAGTCGGTTCCAGCTGTGCGTAGCATATTATCTAAAAGCTCTGCCAATATATTTTGTTCTAACTCTCCCTGTATCAATCTATATCTATCTATCTATCTATAAATGCGAGTGAAAGTGAGGAAAGTTGCGCAGCATTTCTATCGCTTGGACCCCCCCAATGTCCATACCATGCTTACGCCCTTGGGCCACGGCCCCTCGAGTCAACACCAGCAGTTATGATACGTTCATTAAACCAACCTGGTGTGGCATTAGCGGCTCATTGCATTGTGTCCTGAAAGCACTGTTTGTAAACTATTATTCTAAACATGACAAATGCTAACCATGAGATTTTGCTGAAAATGACTTTCGAACATCACACAACCTGACCACAGACACGAGCAGATTTCACCCTAAACCACTCACAGGCTTTAGACCCGATACTACAGATCTCTCAGGCATTATATAAGCCGTGTTATCATAAACGAAGCAGATGTCATTTTATTTCTGTTTTTATTTTGGGATGGATTAGTCTGTCTGCCAACTATTCCCCAGTTGTGTAACTTGGGTTTCAGTAGAGAGAACATTGGACACTAAGTCATAAGCCGAGGATACGTTTCTCTTTTAATTTTTTTTTGCCCTCGCATCACGTGCGAGCTAAACACAAAGACCAAGGACGTGAACTCAGCTCGACGTGGGCGACTTTAGTCCAGGTTTGCAGCATGTCCTTCAAGGACATGCGATGTGTTTCTTTATCGTGCTCCTCGTGGTGTGAAGAGCCAAAGCTTAAATGTTGTTTTAAAAAATAAACGAATTAACAAATAACATGAAAATTTATGTCAGAGACATCTTACACATTCAACAGGGGAAAATATTCTACATAATTCTTAATAATAATAATAATAATATTATTATTATTATTATTATTATATACATTTATCCTTATTTACTTCCCAAATATACTATATCCCTAAATTCAGTTGGATTTTTATTTTATTTTATTTGAGAAAGAACTCAAAAGATAAAGGTGAAGGTGCATTACAGCTTCGTACGTCAAGCAAACATGTGAATAATACGTGATCTGGTATTTCCAGGGACACAGTGGCAAGAAAAACAACTCCCTGTTTAGGCCACACTCACTTCAATTCCGAATCTGGATACAGATATGGATATCTGAAGCGCTAAGCATACATATATATAGTGTTATTGTTTTATAATAAACAATAAACAATCTCTAATAACATACAGGACCATCTTTTAGTCATATGACTGCTTCTAATAAACAATAAACCATCTCTAATAACGTACAGGACCGTGTTTTACTCATATAACTGCTTCTAATAAACAATAAACAATCTCTAATAACATACAGGACCGTGTTTTACTCATATAACTACTTCTAATAAGCAATAATCAACCTCTAAAAACATACAGGACAGTGTTTTACTCATATATCTGCTTCTAATCATCTTTTTTCTTGGTTATTTCATCATTTTGGCATGGCCACATTTAATTTGTAACACATCGCAATAGCATTTCTTGGTTGTTAAACTGTTCAACTGAGGCACGTTTTTCATTCTTTTCATCAAAAATCATAAGAAATGTGTTTTTTCCTCTATCTACAGTGTAATAACGTGCTTCAGAACAACATTTGCCATAAAATCCGGTGTTTCTTTGTGACAGTCAGGTGAGCCTGAGAGAAAAGATCACATTACGGTGGAGAAGCTCCTCTTTCACCGGACTCTTCAGCTCAGTATGAAATATCGCGTAGCCAAGTACGCCGCTGTAAAGCCACAAATAGAATCATTGCGGAATAAAAGCATCGTCTTTCTGCAAAGTCACTCAACATCTCAATCAACTTCTGATCCATTTACCAAAAATTTATACACACATACACACATACAAAATACAACTGTTTCAGAAACACAAGAGTGTGAAATAATATGTGTAACGTGTTTTAGATATATTTATCATAAGATTGACATTGACACGTCCAGATGTCAAACTGTCATGTTACAATAAATGCTAATGCATCAGGATGGTTAATGAGAGAGAGACAGAACGAAAAACAGAGAAATAAAGTGGCAAAGACAGAGAAAGAGAGAGAGGGAGAGAGAGTGGAAGACATACATACAGACAGAGAGAGAGCGAGAGAGAGAGAGTGAGAGAGAGAGAGAGAGAGAGAGAGAAAGACAGTGAGAGAAAGAGAGGGGGGACAAAGAGAGACCGAGAGAGACAGAGAATGACACTGAGAGAGAGAGGGAGACAGAGATAATGAGAGAGACAGAAAATGACAGAGAGAGAGAGACATACAGACAGACACAGAGACAGAAAGAGAGATACAGATAGAGAGAGAGACAGAGAGAGGGAGACAGAAAGACAGAGAGAGAGACATACAGACAGAGAGATGCAGAGAGAGGAAGACAGAGAGAGAGAGAGATACGGACAGAGACAGAGAGAGATGCAGAGAGAGGGAGAGAGACATACAGACAGACACAGAGATAGAGGGAGAGAGACAGAGAGAAGATGCAGAGCGAGAGAGAGACAGAGAGAGAGGGAGACAGAGAAAAAAAGAGAGAGAGAGAGAGACAGACATACAGACAGACACAGACACAGAGAGAGAGACACAGAGAGAGACAGAGCGAGAGAGAGAAACAGAGAGACACAGAGAGGGAGACAGAGAAAGAGAGAGAGAAACAGAGAGACAGAGAGAGAGACAGAGAGAGAGAAACAGAGAGACAGAGAGAGAGAGAAGAGAGAGAGAGGGAGACAGACAGACACAGAGACGGAATGAATCACATAATTTGGTGGAAAATCAATGAAAGATAAAGCTCAGCTCTCAGACAGATAGCAAAGACTTCTATTCTGAACTCCTGGAGCTAGTGATGTGAATGACAAACACACACTTCTTCCATTTAAAAAAGAAAAGAAAAAGACACCACATATACAGGAAATGAAGCAATTTTGAACGTTTTGTGATTCGCGGGAGGTTTTAACGCCTGGAGGAAGAAGAGCAGGTAGCCGTGACGACGCAGCAGTGAAAATGTCCTTCTGTGAGGAACACTTGGAAAAAACATTTATGCATTTATAATGATTATACAATACATTTACACGTTTTATGTAATATGTTCTAGGTTGATACAAATACAGATACAAAAATGACAAGGACTCTTTTTTTTTCTTAGAAAATTTTCCAGAAAACCATTTGAGAGTAAAGGTACGAGGTACCTGTACTAGAACTAGGAATTTGTGTGATGCAAGAAAAACAAGCTTGAGCGTGAGTGAGTGAGTGGTGAGATATGAAGCTCGCAGGACAAACTGAGACCGCATTCATTAACATTAACATTAACATTAATGTATGGTGCTGTGTGAACGCTATGATTTACGGCATTCGATCATTCATCATTCGTATCTGCCTGGTCAGGGTCACTGTGGTTTAAACTAGGCTCCTAGCTAATAGATCGTTTCTGAAATGAATAGGTTAGAAAATATCATGGGTAGGGTAAGAGTCATGATGCACACACCATGCTGACATTTCAATAACCCCCAGGTAAATCAATAACCCATGTCCGCATTGGGCCACACCTACTACAGATTTAATCTGAATCCAGATACAGATTAATATTGTGTTACACTTCTATCCAGCAGCCATGCACCAGTTCAGTTAAAAAGTCTATATTTTCGATAAAAATGAAAATTTATGGATCTACTGCAACTACACAGTAGACCAGAGAGCAATTTATTTTTACTGCTGTGTTGCTTTAAACCGCTCAGTGCCAGACGTTCCCCTTTGAGCAATAGGTCAACTGTAGAAACACAGACATGGAGAAAGAGAGTGAGACAGAGAGAGAGTGAGTGAGAGAGAGAAAAATATATACGTAGAGAGTGAGAGTGAGAGCGAGAGCGGATATTCTACTGGGAAGGCCGCAGATGTGAAGTTTAACGAAAAATTGTTACACTCTCTTTCCCTGAATGAGTCTCCAGTTCTCTCAGAGTGTTCATGTGTCCTGTGTTAGAAATAAAACACAGCATTTCATGCTGTTATGGGAAAATAATCAACAAAGGGGTGGTGTGATGAAGTGTTTTCTTTATCTAAAACAGCACAAGCAGAACTGTTGTACTCCTCACAACAATTTGTCAACGATTCATTTTTATTAGACCTTTTTATCTATTTAGAGCTAGACTACATGTTGGTGAGTTCCTGTTTTCACTTATTCAATTCAATTAAATTTTATTTTACAAAAGACATTGGCCCAAAGCATTTACAGAAATATCAACACGGTATATAGATAGTAAAGTTGCAAATTTGTCCTATCTGAGCAAGCCATTGAGTGGCGACGATGTCGAGGAAAATCTCCCTGAGATTTTAAGAGGAAGAAACCTTGAGAGGAACCAGACTCAGGAGAGAACCCATCCTCATCCGGGTAACAACATATAGTGTGAAAAAGTTCATTATGGATTAATATGAAGTCTGTTTAGCCGTAATTCCAGCACTCTGGAATTGGAGTAGATGAGAGCTCCATCCAGAGGTAGGACATCCGAGACGGATCAGGCAGGTCCGGTGAGAAGAGAGGATCAGGATCTCTAATATCTCCATAAAATCGTGTGTGGCTCAGCAGAAGGAGAGAAGAGACTGTTAGGATTGTGCTTAGCATAACAGAAAGTCTAGTCAGGCTTGAGATAACTTATGTTATACCAGCTGTAAATTTTCCTTCCCTCACCAGCCTCTCTTTATTCTGTCTATATATTCTCTATCTCTCTCTCTCTCTCTCTCACTCACTCTCTCTTTATTCTTTCCATTTATTCTCTCTTTCTCTTTATTCTCTCTCTTTATCTCTCTTTATTCTTTCTCTTTATTCTCTCTCTTTATCTCTCAATATCTCTCTTTATCTCTCTTTATTCTCTCTCTTTATTCTCTCTCTCTCTTTAATCTCTTTCATTAACTCTCTTTATTCTCTCTCTCTCTCTTTAATCTCTCTCTTTAACTCTCTTAATTCTCTCTCTTTCTCTTTAATCTCTCTCTTTAACTCTCTTTATTCACTCTCTTTATTCTCACTCTTTATCTCTTTTTATTCTCTCTCTTTATTCTCTCTCTTTATTCTCTCTTTATTCTCTCTATCTCTCTTTATTCTCTCTCTTTATTCTCTCTTTATTCTCTCTATCTCTCTTTATTCTCTCTCTTTATTCTCTCTTTATTCTCTCTCTTTATTCTCTCTCTCTCTTTATTCTCTCTCTTTATCTCTCTTATCTCTCTTTCTCTTTAATCTCTCTCTTTATCTCTCTTTATTCTCTCTCTTTATTCTCTCTTTATTCTCTCTCTTTATTCTCTCTCTCTCTCTCTTTATTCTCTCTCTTTATTCTCTCTCTTGAAGTTAATAACACAGACTCCTTCCATACACATTACAGAAACATCTCCTTACAGAAAACCTTTTTGATCTGTTTATGTAGCACATCCCCGTGAATGAGCTGTTGCTATAGAAATGATCATGTATTAATACATGGCCGTATTGATACACTGTGATTCACCTTGCAGCCGGAACAACAGTCTGAGCCGCCGTTTTAGAAAATGAATCAACGACCCTCTGACCAATCGGTGGTGTATTATAGTGTAACTGTGGCATGGTGTAATCCTCCTAAAATCCAGCCAGATGTTGATCTGAAGTATGTTTCCCCTCACAAGGGCACATGTCATTTCAGGACAATAAAAAGGTGTGTGTGTGTGTATGTGTGTGTGTGTGATTTTAAACAGTTCACTGCAGTCTTTATGCATAATGTGGTCTTAAAATGATAAAGTCATGTCATGCTTTCTTCTGTCTTCCTCACTTTTACCTTTATTTTCCTTTCCATTTTTGCCTTCCCTTCTCTCTCTCTCTCTCTCTCTCTCTCTCTCTCTCTCTTCTCTCTCTCTCCTTTTCTCTCTTTCTCTTTCTCTCTCTCTCACTCTCCCTCTGTCTTTCTCCCCAACCCCCCGCCGGGGCGATGGAGCGCTGCCTCAGCACAGCTGAAAGGTTGCATATGAGAATAAATCAGGACACTTTCAACTGTAGCGCTCGCTATCACATGAGTTGCCCTTTTACTTTTACTACCCCCCACCCCACCCCCACACACACAAACACAAATTGCACTTGATCATAAGTTTCACACAGAGCTCAGACAGGCTGCTGAGAGGTTGATTATGTGTCTCAGGCATTATGGCTCAGTCGCTGTAGCAGCAGCACACAGTTACTAATCAAATAAATCCATCAAATCAAATCAAGCTGAATAATAGAAAATGCTCTGTTTACAGAAACAGAATCAGCGTTAATGATTATTAATAATAAGTAAATAAGTAAAATCTAGTTTATTACTGGTAATTGATCAATAGTCTTATTAGAATTCAGGCTAATGCAAACAGATCTTTGGTTCATCTTTCTTGGTTTTTCCAGCAAGGAAGAACCATTAAAGGTTCTCCGTAGAACCCTGCAAAAAGGAATTATAACCCTATAATCCTCTGATAGTGTTTTATTTCATGGTTCCTTGTTTTAAGTTTCTTTACCAGACTGTACATTTTCAGGAAAAAATAAAAATAAAATCTAGATATATTCCTCTGAAGAACTCTTAAAGATTCTTCCCAGAACCTAGAACAGAAATGGTTCCAAGTGCTTTCATGAGTTCTCCCAGCACCTAGTTTCTCTTTCACTTGCTCCTGGTTTTTTATTGTTGTTTTCTTTTAACAAGTTTTTTTATTAATTTTTTATTTATTTAATTTAAATTTATTTTTATTTATTTATTTACTTATTTATTTATTTATTTATTTACAAATTTTCAAGTCCGCCATTTCAGAATCCTCAAAGACGCTAAAACAATTAAATTACAGAACGAAGTCCAACTCGACATCACATGAAAATTCATCGAGCAAAATTCTGGTTAAAATCTATAATCTAAAATGGAAATATTCTGTTTATTTATTTTCCGACGGTGATGCCGCCATGATTGCCATTCTTCTGTGTTCATATGTAAATAACTGAATAAATATAGTTCCTGTTCTTAATCCTGTCTGCACGTAACTCTGTAATGCCAGGGACGCACTAGATGATTTTTTTTTATCTTACCGATTTTAAAACACAAGACGTTCTGCCAGACTGCGAGACGCGGCCGTCGATTGTAGTAACGATTTCACAGAAACTTGCATCTTTATCAAAAGTGACATCAGAAGGAGGCCGATTGACGTGGTCAGCTGAATCACCTGGCGTGTGTTATATTTTGCAGAGAAAAACAAACATGAAGGAAGAGAATGTGTTGTGATAGTTCTTGCATGACACATAATAAAGGCACTTGTACTGTTGCCGTAGTTGTACGAGTCGAGCTTCTTTTTCGATACTCCACTTTCCTGGCATGTTTGTAGCAGCCATGTTTCTGGTATAAAAGCATGCAACACCCCATTGGTGACGCTCTCATTGGATATTGTGGGTATCCCGCCTCCGGCAACCCGAACAACAGTGGATTGGAGTGGATTTGGGATCAGGGAGGCACCAACTCAATCCAGAGCAGAAAAATAATTGTAATGACAACACACAATGTCATGAGGATTATTTTGGACAAAAAGTCTAATCTGGCCACGCTCAACTCTAACCACTCCCTAGTTATCAATTACCAATGATAAACTAATAAACCAGTTTTTTAGTTATTTGTTTATTATTAATAAAGATAAATCTAATTCATCTGATTCCCCCCCTTGCTTGTTATTTAAATCTGATCCGATCTGTGGCTGACTCGGACACTCACCTTCTAAACTCAGCCCTCAAACGTACTAAATTTTTCAGTTCTGCCTCCTGACCTCTGTAAGACAATATCGGTCATTACTTTTAATTGCCGAGGAATTATTTATCCAACTGTACGCTTGTTTTGTGTCTGTAGGACACAGGAATCAGCGAAACTCCAATTTAATTAGCACATTCATTTAGCTATCACTGTACAAATACGCACATTTTTCAATCATATGCAGTAATTCTCCAGTCTGATTAGTACAGCTGCAAATCTCAATGTCCTTGTATATCGATATTAATATGTACAGGGAATGTATGGCAAGCTTTTTTTTGTAAGTGTATATAATTGTCGATATTGTGACGTTTTCAGTAAGAACAGGTTTAATTAATTCATTTAGTTATGGAAGTAAGAGGTTAAAGCTGTAACTTTATACAGCTTCATAACATAAGTGAGAACTTCATATATGTTCCACAACAATTAAATATAAGTACAAATGTATCAAATGTTTATGTTTACAAAACGTATTCGCTGTCTAATAGCAAGAACTCTGCTTCATTGATTATTTCCCTAAAAAATCACCACAAAGTGTGTTTATTTGTTTGTTAGTTTGTTTATTTATATTTCATTAATCATCTAATTCATTAATTATGTAATTAATATGTGTCTAATTATGTTTCAGTTAGCGTGACTACGTTTATTCTTATTTTAATTTGTATTTGTACTTAAGCAGGAGAGAATCACATTTCACTTTGGAGTGTCATTTTTTAAAAATTCCTGTAAACATTTATGAACAATTCTTTATTTGCTTTGTTTTATTTGTATTTGTTTGTATAAAATAAAAATTAACTAATTTTGTTGTACATTTTTTTTGGTTGATTTTTTTTGTGAGGAACTATTCCCAATAATTCATTATACATATTTCTTTATTATTAGTGTTTTGGATTGAAATTCTACAAATAAATAATAATAATAATAATAATAATAATAATAATAATAATAATAATAATAATAAATTTTTATTTGTTTGTGGAACTTCAGATTCGTGTTTATTTCCCCCTCTTTTCTGCTTCTTGTCTTAAGCTGGTGTTTTATTTGACGTCTGATCAAATCAGTAGCAAAGACTTGACGTGAGGCTTCAGGCAAACTGTCACTGAGATCATCTTCTGAGATACGTTTCAATCCAAAAACAGGATTCCAACACGTCACTGAAATTTTTAGTAACTGACACGGCGATTCTAATCTTTTCTCTCGCTCAGTCTCCCAGCACTGACACCTGATAAATATTGCATTTGGCTTGGTGATTGGTTCAGGTGCAATTCTTGAGTACTGACGCTTGCCTACATTACTACTGAGCTCGGACGCTGACAGAGAATATTCATTATGTGTATTTGACTAATAAAAACATCATATCAGATACAATTCATTGTGGTGTATATAATAAATGTAAACTATTTTCTTTTATTTGTACATGCCACGGCTCTTTAAATTTCACACAAACATATCATTTGACATTACAGGTTACAGATTAGAATCAGAACCCTAAACAAACTGCAAAAATCTGAGAACCTTCACCTTGATTACGTCTTGCTGCGTGAAATCTTCCCGACCAATTACATTAATGAAAACCGCATTTTGCACAAAAAACCTTTTCTTTGCAATGTTTACAGAATATTTAGCATTTTCCCCTTTTGATATTTTGAAACATATCTTCGTTTATGCTTATGAATACATATATTTTTTTCCCTATTTTTAATGTCTGAAGGCAAAAACAAAAGTGTCCGGATACTTATTTCCTCGTACTGTGTATAGTAGCCTTGGATGGCATGATCTTGACACCAAAGAGCTGGAGTAATGAAATGGGCAAGCAGTGAAACACAAGTACTGAAGTTGATCAGTAGCTGTCTGGTTTCACCTGGAGCTGTGGAAAGCACAGAGTGAACATTCGAATAAAATGCTGGTAGATCTGGAACGTTTGCTAGTGATACTTTAGATTGGCTATTGTCAGGACTTGTGATGATTCTGCTTTATTTCTTTTAATGATTCCATTCAAAAAAAAGTTTGAGATTCTGCTTTTAAGGTTTTTTTATTTTTAAATTGTTTTTATTAATATAAAAAATGAATAAGAACACCCACCAGGAAGTGTGCTCTTATTTACAGTCAATTCTTCCACCTGGTTGCACATATTCTGGTATTTATTATTATTTTTCATTTTCAAACTTTAGATAAATTCTTCTTTTTTTTTCAACCTAAAACACTGAGTGTGTCAGAATTGAATGCGTGAACTTGGAGCAGCGAAATCTCAACCCTATTACTCATTCATAGTGTGTGTAACATAACGCTGCTTATCTCCGGTTTAAGTGCAGTGAGACGTACAGAGGTGTCCTCTTCGTGTCCTCGTAAATTGAAGTGGGGAGAAACTCTGGCACACGATTACACACTCACCTGTCAGTGGAGCTATGCTGACGTCACGATGAGGTTCGCTCAGGAGAGCTCGTGTGAGCTCTAAATTGCCGCTAGCTATAAATAAGCATGCGTCATGCCCTGCAGTAGACTAGCGTCCCGTCACAGGTGATCCGAGTGTTCTCCGGATCAAACAGAACACTGCCTGGGATAAAGCTTTAACCAATACACATTGCTATTAGCTATTCCTCTTCTACATAACAATAGAAATAAAATTAAAAAAATAAAAAAAAAAAAAAAAAAAAAAAAAAAAAAAAAAAAAAAAAAAAAAAACACAAAAAAAAAAAAAAAAAAAAAAAAAAAAAAAAAAAAAAAAAAAAAAATTCTTTAGAATTTTTTTTTCACAAATTCTTTGACATCACATTATTACTAGTTACTTGTTGAATAACTTTACAATGTTTATAAAATTTATATGAGACGCCATTATTTCGATTTTCTCCCTGTAGGTCTCAAGCTGTAGCTCTGAGGTCGCCATGTTGACCTCAGGTGGGAACTCCACAGCTGAGACCTCCTCGTAGGCCTCAGGCTGGAGCTCTGCTGTTGTCGTCGCGCCCCACAAAAAAAGTTCTGGGCTAGCCTTCAGTTCCAGACTGGGCAGAGTGACTGGATCTTCAGCAGGGCAGCAAGGTGGAGCGTTGTTCCGCTCCACGGGATGGGGGCGAAACGCTTCCTCCACACTGATTTACTATTTCCTCCCGCTGCTTCCACCGCAACTCCTCCTGCTGCCTCCTTAGCACAGCTTCGTACTCCGTCTGCTGCCTCCTTAACGCAGGTTGGTGCTCCTCATGCTGCTTCCACTGCCATGCGTAGTACTCTTCCAGAAGTAAAGAAATTATCTGACTCGGGATTCTCCTGCTACTTTCATTTCTTGGCGCAGTATATTGTAACAACACACAGGGCTTTGGAGTCAGGAAGTAAGCAGAGGAGCGCTGTCTTTAATTGTAAACAAACAAACAGTACACAAGAACGCAGTCTACACTGAATAAGATTAACTGGATTAAACATTCACTAAAATTGAGGCACGAAAGGAGATCACACTAGCATGCTACACATACACGCTACACCGTTAACACAGATATCTATTACACAAGCATCTACAATAATACTGCGTGAAGTGCGCAGCCACACGAGAGGTTTCAATAACAAACACAATCAAACTAAAGCATGGACACCTGGGGCAAATTAATGTCATCCTCAAACATAAACCGATACTCAAACAGGAAGAGAACGAACCACAACAAAAGTCACGTGCCCACGTCACCCAGTTCAGTCTCTTGTATGTGCGCACTCAGAAGCAGCACCGCAGTGCCATCTGCCGGCGAGGTGTAATAGAAACGTGAAATTCATATCGAAACGATCTCATAAAAAATAAAAATTGCAGTAACTCATCACCGGTTATACAATTTGAAGCGTTAAATTCTCCTGTGAATGATTTAGAAATTAATCTGTACGTATCCAGAGCAATAAACGAGGATCAAAGTTTTCCAAATGTTACTGATGGAATCTGAGTGTTTTGTTTAAATGTTGTATAGTAGTTTAGTCCTTTTCCTACTTCCACATTGACTCTAAGCCTTTGCTAATGCACTAGAGAAACTGCAATGTTTTGATAAACGGCAGCCACAAGCCCAACATGAGAGATGGATATGTAGTTATCTCCCTGGGAAACGCAGTAATGCTGTACATTTTTCTTAATTCGGCTCTCCTGCAGGCACTTTTCCTGAGATCCTCAGTGAAATTGCGTATTGTAAACACAAGACAGTAATGATACACATGAATCTCTGTCAATGCAACTATCATGGCTGACTCGAGAGAACCCTGACGCTGAAGGACAAACTCAGAGAGGGGGGGAAATGCCAGTCCCTCTCCATTCTGTCTCTGTCTTACACAAACACACACACCTACACACTGAAAGCACTTTAAATAATGAGAGCTCATCAGCATTTAATTCATTAGTGCAGTGCAATTACACTCGGAAGCCCATTTCTTTCTTCGTAGGCAGGGTTTGATGGTGTGACGGAGGCCCTGGAGTGTAGCGAGCCTCACTTTATTAATCATACATGACTGTAATTGTCTGTAACTATCTATGGGTATGTGATTGGGTGGTGGTGGGGTTGACATCTTCCTCTCCTCTCTAGGATTCACCTTCACAGTGGCGACTCCAAACACTTCAAACATACCGTTGGACTTGGTTAATTTTCTTACAGGAGGAATTGTAGGTTGTAGTTACATTCCCTGGGAACTTAAGGGCTAAAGTAGAGATGTGAGACTTGAATCTGTTCTTGGATTCCACATTGACTTTTGTACTTGGACTTGATTTGCTCTAGGGTATTGGACTAATCATTGGTGCATTATACAAATGAAACCAACTCGCTGAAGTAAAGACAAAGGATTTGATGGGTTTTGGTATTGATCTTGACTCTATCTTGATCTTGTTTTCATTTGGACTCCATCTTAACTTTTTCCGTGACCCCATTAAGACCCAGTCTGGACTCGATCTCGGATCTAGACTCGACAATGACAGTCTTGACTACAGCACTAAGCAAAGACATGGATAAAATTTGCTTCTAATTCCGTGTACAAGTACAAAAGATAACTGCTGCACAAATACCGAGGTCAAAGATGGAAAGTTTTGAAGGGAGGCTAGTAGAGCTTGTCCACGGTTGCCCATATCATCACAAAGTCCATCTGTCACTTTAACAGAGACAAGAACAGTCACAGAAATCGCATGACAAGATTGATTTAATGGCCTGACACAATGTAAGTTATTGACCTGCCATCATTTCTGGCATCTTTGCAAGATAAAAAATAAAGTCACTTTTTCTACTGTCGCCATGTATATTGTTGACATACAAAATTGGAGGAAGTAGTCAAGGAAGATTACCCAGCGGCAGCCAGGGATGATTCAGACTTTCTCTAAAGCTGGCTTTACACTGTATAATTTGCAATTTGGTCACAAGTTGAGATCACTGGCCTTACAATGCATAATATGATGTGCTGATGTTATCAGAAGCAGATTTAGTTCCCACCCAAACAAAATGCATGAGGTCCTTTTATGTACCGTCTTGGCCTTTTCCATCCTCTTTACTCCCTCTTTTTCATACCTGGTGTTTCTTATTTCCTGAGGGAAATGCAGGCCTGACATCTTTCACATTATATAACTCTGACAAGCTCTTTATCGGCTGTCCCTTCACGCCACATCTCTCTCCCTGGGAGGTCTGACAGATACAAGCCTCTCTCTCTCTCTCACACACTCTCTCTCTCTCTTTCTATCTGCAGTGTGGGACAAAGGCAATAAATGAGGGTTGGGTGGATAAATGGTGGAAGGATGGATGGATGACATTCACTTCTGTAACGGTAGCACCTTGCCACGAGGCAAATGGATAAAGACAATGCTATAATTGCAGAGGTGAAAGCAGCTGCTTTTCGTATCTACGATTTCAGCTCTTACAGCTCTTACTCATAAATAAGTTGGCAGACTACACAGTTAAAACATCTGAAACATTTTTAAAGGTGCATGAGGTGTAATTTGTTTTTGCCTGAAAATAAAAGAAGCGGAAGTCTGACATAGTAATTTTTTTTTAACCATATCTCGTAGCGATTTGCCAACTACACCAATTTTTTATTTATTAAACAATGACTTTTTAAAATATAATTTATAATTGTTTTTAATGTTGTGGAATGTCTGAAGTTTCTGTTTATAGCTGCTAATGTAAGCAATATCCATCATGTGTCATCTTTTCTGCCAGTTTTGTTCGCATGCTAGTTTGGCCTGAAACCCTACTTCCTGTCTCCAAACTTCAAGAACCTAATATGTATGAATACTTGGGTTTTTTCTTTCCTTCTTGCTGGTTTCTATTCTTTCGGATTTTGACCCCAGGGGTTAGGGATTTACCCCTGATTACAGTATCTGTGTGTAATTACAACTCTATTAAGCACCCTGTGTTGTACAGCTCAAAAGATACAGCTTCCCTACATGTTTTCTTGAATAATCTAATGAGCACAAATGTCAAATACACACACACACACACACACACAAAGATAAATCTCCATGGCTTAAAAAAAAAATCCGGCCTGGAAAGCTGTAGTGAGATGTCTGGCATTTTGTGCGATAATTAGTTCCTTTGTGTGTGACATTGATTACACATTGAATTTCCCGTCTCAGCACTGGTTCAACTCGACACGTTGCACATATAGAAAAGGAGGTGAATAAACACCCTGTTACTGTGTAGCTCGAGCCAGGGGTACTGTATCTTCTGTAGGTAAAGTTCAACACGTACTTGTATGTTGGTTTACAGATGATGCCTATTAAAATACGATCATTCCTTCTTGAACAATAACTAAGCACATTTTTATAGTGTTTTCTCGATTGCTTAAACACTATTTCCAGGCGTTTGAACTAAAATGTCAAAACTATAACGCCATTTACCAAAAAAAAACACCCATTTCCCTAAACTATAAATACTATTCCCCTGTTTTGACACATGAGTCAAATTTGTTGAACTTTTACTGCAAAACTCTACAGAAAAATTCCTTCATTTCTTATTGCCTTCACCATATGGTAATTTAGAAAGCACTAGCATTCAATGTTGCTCACTGAAGGTAGCACAGCTTCAGCTCAATTAGCACATAGTTACCCAGGTGGAAACACTAAGAGTCAAAATTGATCACACACAACAATCAGAACCTACAATAGATAGATAAAGTGCCTGAGTCAGTTCATTCAGTTTGGAGCAATGGATCCAGAGAGACATGAAGGACGAGGTCAAGGACACTGGTGAGAAGGAGAAGAAAGAGCAGTAGGGAGTGGAGGAAGAGATGAATGAAGAGGGAGAGTAGGAGGTGGAGGAGTAGGGGTAGGAGAAAGAGGAGGAGGAGGTGAAGTAGGAGGCGAGGAGGGAGTGAAGGAGTAGGGGAGGAGGAAGAGGAGGTGAAGGAGTAGTTGGAGGAGGAAGAGGAGGAGGTGGAGGAGTAGTGGGAAGAGGATGAGGAGGAGGAGATGGAAGAGGGGAGGGAGGGAGGGGGAGGAACAGGAAGAGGAGTAGGGAAGGAGGAGGAGTATGCGGATTAGGTGGAGGAATAGAGAGAGAAGGAAGAAGAAGAGGAGGTGGAGGAGTAGGGGGAGGAGGAAGAGGAGGAGAAGGACGACAACGCCACTCTAGTTGACCATGTCCTTGTCCGCGGTATGACTATGAGGGAGGTTGGGCAACGAGCACAACCAAACTTGAATCGCTTCACCATTTCCTCAATAATAAGAACCTTCAGGAAGGAAAACAGGTATGTGTACTTCAGACTGCTCTCTACTGTAACTTTTGTATACTTCTTCTGTAATGCATCAAATTGCCTTACATACAGATAGAGTTTCTATATGCTTCCAATTTGTAAAAAGGATGTGTTGCAGTTATAGTAATCAATACTTCTATTCTTGTAGGACACCAAGACAAACCACCTGGTAGAGGAAGGCTAAGGCTTTTGTCAGAGGACCAAGAGAGGGAGCTGGCAAATATGGTCATTGCCAACAATCCAATAATCCGCCTGCGAGAGATTGAAAGGAGCGTGATTGAAGACAATCACCAATTTCAAGGGATAAATGCCTCGAGATGAAACAGGCCTACCTCGTCACTTTCGAACGAAACTCTAAGACTGAAAGACCAATGTGTGGAATATGTTCAAGTCTGAGTTCTAGCTTGAGCAGATGGAGCCACCACAACCAGAGCAATGTCGCTATGTTGTTGTTTGGGATAACGTCAGCTTCAGTCGCGCTGCTCTCGTTTGTGACTGGTTTACCAATAACATGAGGTTTTCCAACAGCTATTTGAAGGCATTCTCTCCCTTTCTAAACCCAATGGAGGAGGTTTATTCAGCATGGTGGTTGAAAGTGTATGACCGAGAACCTCACGTCCATGTTCACCTCCTCCAGGTGATGGCAGAAGCCTGCCTAGACTGATCTGCCTAGAAAAGAAGGCATAATTTCAGGAAATGTGTTTAAGCAAGCAAGAAAAAAACTGTAAAAGTGTGTGTGTGTATGTGTGTGTGTGTGTGTGTGTGTGTGTGTGTGTGTGTGTGTGTGTGTGTGTGTGTGTGTGTGTGTGTGTGTTTAGTGGAATGTAAGTAAGCTTTACATGCTAGTCGGGTTACACTTGGCTTGGCACCCGACACTCCACTGAAATACAACACACACCATGTGCACATCTCTCAGAAACACACATGTGACTTCATGTTGTACAGTACACACATACACACACACACACACACACACACACACGAGTTCTTATAACTCAAATGGAACATTTAAAACACTTCATTAATGAAATTCTTTTCCAAATAATTTACTGTGTAAAATTATTTAGTAAAAAAAAATGATCAGAATAATTTTTGAATAAATATTTTGAAAATGTATGTTTTCTTTAAAGATTTATTTATTTATCATCGACTTTAGGAAAGTCATGACGTCAATCAAAGTGTCATGATGTCTCCAGTTTCCCATTGGTTGATCGGTTCATATCTGCATATCTATAAATATCAACGGATAAGGCTCTGATCAGTTACTGATCGGAAGGTCGGGGGTTCAAGCCCTAGTACTGCCAAGCTGCCACTGTTGAGCCCTTGAGCGAGGCCCTTAACCCTCTCTGCTCCAGGAGCGCTGTATCATCGCAGACCCTGCGCTCTGTCCCCAACTTCCTAACAATCTGGTATATGTGAAGAAAAGAATTTCACTGTTCTGTAATGTATATGTGACAAATAAAAGTTTTTTCTTCTATTTATAAATGTTATAAATATATATGATATACAGTATACAGTATATTTTCTGAATGAATCTTCAGATTAAAACATCAACATCAACATCCTGAAATCACACAGTATCACCTGCATATTTCCACACATGGGAATTTGAAGATCTAATTGAAATTTTGCTAAATGACACACACAGCAATCAAAGAAGATAAATATTACTCTCTCTCTTCTCTCTCTCTCTCTCTCTCTCTGTGCATGTGTGTATTTATGTGAGAAAGACTCAATGACCAGTAATAAGGTTTGATTACATGAGACTGTCTCGCCAATTAAGAAGCACACACATGTCTAAATCAAACAAATCAGCTATCATCATAATTATGACACACATTGTTACCATGGAGACAGGGATTAAATCCTTAGAGTCTGATGAAGGAGGGGACAGAGACTGTATAAGAGAGAGAGAGTGTGTGTGTATGTGTATGTGTGTGTAGCCAGGAAAGACTGAATGGAATTAGGACATAGCGTGTGTATGTGAATATGTAGCTAAGTTTGTTTTGTTGAGTTTGCAGATTTAGGGATTATGCACATGCGAGACAGTGACATCACATGATTAATGATGCCGTTAGCGAAGCGGCGGTAGATCCATCACTGCAGTGTGGCCCCCGGAGCGGAGATATATTATTAATGAAATGGGGAAAAAAATATATAGGTTGTCAGATACAAATGATATGAAAAATGTGCGAGAAACTTGTGGAACTATGACGTCTGAGGGGTGGATGAGATTTCTGTGTTTCTCACCGCGTGTCTGTGTTTGTTCTCGTTATCTTCTTTTAAATATTTAGGACACTTTGGATGGAAACTTGCTAATGAGAGCAAACCATCAGCTCCATAACTCATCGTTACATTACAGCGATGGAGGACAACGCAGCTCATAAGTGTCCAAGTTAATCTGTTTAGTCCCAGGAATGACAGCTGCCAAATATTCCAGATGTTTCTGTGACGCAAAGAAATATTTTCTACTCAAATCCCAGCAGAACTCGCTGATCAGAAGCGTCTGAGAATTTCTGGAAGATGCCGTTAAATCAAGTACACACAGTTACTGGTAAAACCTTGAGCAAAGTAAGCCCCGCCCACTTTACATTGAAATGTGATTCACAAAGCAAACAAAAATTGTCGAACAATAATAGACTTTTGATTTGTGTGTTCTAGTGTGTTACTTTAATTCTGTATACGATTGTTCTCTCTTGCTCTCTCTTTCTTTCTGTCCGTCTTCCTCTCTGTCTTGATCTGCCTCTCTCTATCTTTCCCTCTGTCTCTCTATCTTCATTCTTCCTCACTGTCTCTCATTCTCTCTGCCTTTCTATTTCGGCCTCCCTATGCATCTCTTTTTTCATTCTTCCCCACTCTCTCTCTCTCTCTCTCTCTCTTCATTGTTCATCTCTGTCCGTACAGTATGTCTCTCTCTGTCTCTGTTTTGCTCCTCCTCCCTTCCACTCTCTGTCTCTGGCTGTGTAAAGTGGAGCAGAAGTGCAGAGAGACAGAACAAGAGAGAGAAAGAGAGAGCGAAAGAGAGAGAGGGAGACAGAAGGAGAAGAAAAGAAAGAGTTCGACCTGGTTCTGTGAGAGAAAGTTACAGTAAACGTGCGCATTAAGCCGAAAATCAGAAGCACCGAGATCGAGATCGAGAGAGAGAGAGAGAGAGAGAGATTTCTGTTGTTGTTCTAATTACAGATTTCCTCTCTTTCTTTCTTTCGTTTTCTCTCTCTCTCTCTCTCTGTTTCTCAGAGATGGAAGTTACACAATTGAAAGTGTGTTAAGTGGGTGGGGCAAGTGACAGGAACAAGTGATAGGAAGTTTGAGTGAAGTTGAAATTCATGCAAAGGAAAAGCGATGCAATGTGATGAATCCCGGTGAGAGTGAGGCTCGGAGCTTTATTATATTGACTTATTTATATACTGTAATGTAAAAAAAAGCTGATAATGTCGGATTTATCATAAAATATGCTTCAGGTGTTGTCACTGTTTATAGGACTACCAGACCGATAAAATATAAAACTTTTCTAACTAGGCTAGTTTGTTGTCGCTAGCCAAGGAGAGACACAGCTAAGCTATCACTATATGGGTTTAGCTGCTACAGTGCCATGCAAAGTACATTGTTTTTCCTTCTGCTCTGTTCATATCATGTTCACGTAAACTGGAACTTATACAGACATTTTCATACCTCAGCATCAGATGATGTTACTGTTTCAGTTTCAACCCATTTACTCATTAAAAATATATCCATTTTACCTCACACTGACTGTATAGCGTTTGGTAGAAGTGAGAGCAGTCAGCTAATAAGACACGGGTGTTTCCACATAAGTATTTTCCTGTAAACGTTGTCTGATCGGTCTCACCTCCGTTCACCGAAGATATAAAATTACAACACCGCCGGCTTCTTTTATTGACGTTCAGTTAGAATTACTCAGAATCTGTAATCAAATTACAATAAATTTAAAATGTAACGCGTTACATTACTGCGTTATCAGAAAAAGTCATTAGATTACATGCAACTCTGGTGATTAACCCACTGCTTTCCAAATGACTACGACGAGCTTTGTAATTTCCGTCTTTGGACGTGTACTTTTGATGTTTAATTCATTTCATTCGTTGACTTGTTTTCATTCTTTACTTCTTCTTATAACTGCTTAATAGATTTGATTTTACATGAACAAACTCAAAACGTTCTCCATTTAACGCATCTGATGAGATATTACTAATGTAAAATGGAGAAAGTGGGCGGGGTTTCAAGAGTGTCCATTTATAACTGGAGAGTTCAAAACACCTAAACAGCTGTCAATCATTCCAGATTCACGTGTCGATCGGCTCATCAGGCATTTTTATTAAAGGGAAAATAGAAAAAGACTGCGCTTTTGGCATATTTATAACATAAGTATAACATACTCCGTTGTTAAAACTTGAAGCTTCTACACAAAGTGTGTAAAGGTTCTAATTAGTACTCCAGGAGAAACACTTCATCTTATAAAGTATATCTTAATTTCATTTAAACACATTTCCTTTATTGGTTTGGGGTCAGACTTCTAGGTGCAGCACAGCGTTAATTAGCTATCGTTAATAATGACATCAGTGAGAGTCCTCAGAGGATCTTACAAAAAACATGTGAGTGCGTTTGACCTTCCCACATTAAACAACACTCCAAGCACACCGCTACCTTTAATACGATACGTTTAATATGAAATATAATTGGGATGAAATGTATAATCCGCAGGTCAAACACACACAGGAGGGCAGCTGGAAGTGACCAGATGTTCATTATTACTAAGAATGCAAAAATAAATCCGGATTTCAGTATCATTAGTTTAAAAGAGATTGTTTATTTATTTATTTATTTATTTCTGTTTGGCTCAGATGCAGTAAAGCCGACATTAAATCCAGTCGGGTTTTGGCTACTTTCATTTAATCACAGATGATTAGATGAAGGAGTTTTAAACATCTGGAATTTATGAACCCTGCTTTAAAAAAATAAAATAAAAAAAAGACAATCCAACAAGAAAATCTCTAATGGCTTGATATCAGATTAATGAAGGATTCCATTTGGTAACAGTAACTAGAAACTTAACTGCTGGAGAATAAAATAATTAAATAGTTTAAACTGTTAAATTATTCAATAGTTAGCTGGCTAATGTTTGCACAGTGCTAGCTTAGCTAACGTTGTGTGTAATTATTTATGCCAGCAATGAAGTGAGAATAAGCAAGAAACACTTGCAACCATGTTATATGGTTAATAAGGAGAAAGTGTGGAGTATGCCCAATACGCAAAGCAAGCATGTGTGTGTGTAGTAAAGATTACAATTATGGACGGTACACTATGTTTGGATCATATCATGTTGGGATGTTCATGTGTGTTCTGGAGCTTTATTTCCCTTTATTTATGTTTATCCCCTGCTTTTTGTTCTTCATCTGTGTTTAAGGCACAGATAATCGATCAGATGTAGATGTTGCATGACTTGAATGATTAATTAATCATGCTCTAAACATCTCAGTACAGGCTTTGGATCAATAAGACATGTTCAGCTCTCACGGTGTGGTTAATAATTCAGACCCGTGGGTGTTGTGGAGTTTTATGGGTCAGTGACGTGTCAAACCTCTCGACACTTCACTTGGAAATCACTCTCATGCCCCATGCACTTAAAAACAAATGTCTGTCTCTTAATGACTTTTAACCCCGAGACCATAACCACACTGAGAGAAAGGGGTGCGAAAACTTACTGATTTAAAATGTTCCTCACAGCTCAGCAAATCTGACGGTCCGGCTACAATACTAGAAAAAACTGCAACAAAATGTTTGACTTGTTTTTGTTTGTTTTTTAAACTCAAAAGATAATGAGAGCAGCACACGATGAGAAAACTGCGTTTGAATAAAGCTTGTAATTTTTTCACTTTCCGACTAGAAAAACCTAGAAACAAGTTTGGGAATTTTTACTTGGAACATCAGGAAGGTCTCCTATAATCTAATTTACAACTTGTGACATCAAATTCAGCATGTAACCTCATAACTTCACTACTTTATACTATTACATTTATACTAGTATTTACTTCAGATCAATCAGCAATTGGTTAAATCATATACATACAGTTCATAGATTTGAGCAAGTAAATACATAATGAAACCTAATCCAGGTTTTGTTTTAAACCTAATCTCCATCTAGCATATATCTAATGCATGTGTGATTCTCACCAACGGAAAAATTCCTCAGGTTTCTCTGCACGGAGGGAAAAATAATTCACGTATAATGGACATTACGGGCAGCTGTTGAACGTAAAACTGTAAAATAAGCTTACATATAACTCAAATTCACACAGAGTTAAAAGTAGTTCCAGATACTTATTTACGGTACTATTTCCCTGGTAACAAGTTTTTGTTGTATCTTTGCACAACAACACAACTAACCTACATCATCGTACATTATAATGTGTCTTGTGTGACACCTTGGTAAGAAAAAGCCTTTTTATAGACCATCAATTTACTAACCCAGCTGATATTAACTTGCAGGGGGTGTAATTACTTACGGATTGCAGCTGGTTCCTTGCCTTACCTTCCCTTGGAGAACTGCTTTTTCTTAGCGTGTTCAATACTTTTTTCCTGTGTCATTCAACTTTATTACATATAACTTTATTTATGGACTTTAATGTTGTGAACGCTTTATATTTCCAGTATTCTTGAGTAATACTGATGTCTGGTGAAAATTTCATGTGAATAACCTCATTGGAAATATATTTGCTGAAAAAAAATGTTGGCACGCCCAATACTTATTTCCCCCACTAAAATCAACAACAACAACAACAACAACAACAACAAAACAGCAGGGCAACGGGCCAAATCAGTTGTCAGGCCACCAGGAATTCTCCTGGTGCTCCCAATGGCCAGTCCGGGCCTGGTTCTGCTGATGATTCATTGTGTTGTTAAATAGAGCAGGTAAGATTAGCTGCAGGTGTGTGGTGGTGTGTGTGTGTGTGTGTGTGTGAGAGAGAGAGAGAGAGAGAGAGAACGAGAGAGAGATTTTGGTTTAGGGAGCCCTCTAGTGGACAGAAGGAACATTGCATAGCAAGATTTTTTTTCGTCTTCTGGAAATGCACCATGAAGAGAACAGAACATTTAAGCTTTTTCTGTAATGTATGTGTTCAAATTTCTTAAAGGTACATATAGTATAGTCATATAATCCCTTTCAAAAACAAACCATTGATTTTGTTTACTTAGTATGCTTTATTTTTCCTTGCAACTTTCAGTGAATTGTTGTCACAGTTCATTGTGAATTGATTAGTTCCTACCAGTTACCGTAAATCCCCGTATATTCACACACAGGGAAAAAAAAGCATACTATCCAAATTCCTCTGAAACCACAGAGGACTAGACCTCAGTGTAGTCAAAACTAGTATCAGCCATGAATTTATATATTTATAAACATAAATGAAACATTAGAACGTTTGCATATTTACAAATATATTGTATCAACGAACTAAAGTAACACTAATGATGCAAAAATGAATCTGCACCACAGCACCAGTAGAGGAGGGTAAAGGGCACTGAGGTTTTAGGCGCATTACAATACATGCAAGATAAAGTCTGCTGCTTTCATGTAACTTACACAACAACGGTGTGAATATGAATTATTTCTCCAAGCAGACAGAATTTCAACATTTTAATTTCTTAATGCAATAAAAAAACAAGTCACTTTTCTAGAATTTTTACAATTTTACTCCAAACTTTTCCCTTAGTCATTACAGAGAATCCATCATCACCAAACAAGCTCTAAGACTGACATTTTAATTTGGATTGGTGAGCTTTTACGCACACACACACACACACACACACACACACACACACACACACACACACACACACACACACACACACACATAGAGCGAGAGAGCGATCTCCACATCTTGTAGCCTCCCGAGGCTAATCACTTTCTCTGTAACATTAAAATGTGACATTTAAGGAAATGTGACACGCCATCAGGCATTAATGCAGTCGTGACTGTGAAACACACGCACACACACACACACACACACACACACACACGCGCGGTCATATCATTAATAATTTTTTATTTGCCATGGCCTTAAAGTCAGGGCTGTAATACATTCAGAGCTGCAGCTGCTTACAAATAGTTCATGTTGTGATTCAGGTCACATATGAGACAGACAGACAGACAGACAGACAGACAGACAGACAGACAGACAGATAGATAGATAGATAGATAGATAGATAGATAGATAGATAGATAGATAGATAGATAGATAGATAGATAGATAGATAGATAGATAGATAGATAGATAGATAGACATATACATAGTCACAGACAGACATAAAACCAGAGACAGACAGACAGATAAAAAAGATGAATAGGCAGATAGACAGACAGATGCATACACAGATAGATAGATAGATAGATAGATAGATAGATAGATAGATAGATAGATAGATAGATAGATAGATAGATAGATAGATAGATAGATAGATAGATAGATAGAGTAACAAAGGATAATCAGGCAAGAAAAAAAAGGTAAAGAAGAGTATGAGAAAGAAAGAGAAGGACATGAGAAAATTATAGATATATAAATAGATAGACAGACAGACAGACAGAGAGAAAGAGACATATATATATATATATATATATATATATATATATATATATATATATATATATATATATATATATATATATATATATATAAACACACACAGACAGAAAGATACAGAGAGACAGACATATGCATAGGCATAGACAGACATATGAATATACAAATTGAAAGATAAGAACAGATAGAAAGATAAACATTTGGATGTACAGTCAGACAAATAGACAGAGGAAGAAGGACATGTAAATAGACAGACAGCCAGACAGACAGACGTGAATAGACAGACAGACAGACGTGTGAATAGACAGACAGACAGACAGACATGTGAATAGACTGATAGACAGACAGACAGACACACAGACAGATAGGAATGTAATTGGAGGCCCGGTTTAGTTCCTGTTCGTTAGCTGCAAGAACGTTTTTGGTTCCTTTACCTGAGCGACTGCTTTTCTGTGTTCTGATATTGTTCTGTTGAAACCTCTAGGAGAAATTCTCCTGGTTACTGCAGTGCGCTGGAAACAC
This sequence comes from Ameiurus melas, assembly GCA_012411365.1. NCBI lineage: Eukaryota > Metazoa > Chordata > Actinopteri > Siluriformes > Ictaluridae > Ameiurus > Ameiurus melas. Next base: position 8,538,871 of record CM022769.1, read on the forward strand.
AGAAAAGGAACTCATTCAGGAACTGTGTACTTCTCCTTCAGTAGAGGTCAGATCTTCAGCATGCTCAGCTCTGTGTGCTCCTGCAAGCCATTCCTGAGTGAATGGACATTTCTCACAATGAAAAAAACCCCAAATACTTCAATTAAGCGACGTGAAGCGTTCCAAACTGGATCACGTTGCATTTCCACTACAACAGTTTGGGTCTCCTCAGCCAAGTCAACCGAATGGTTTATATTCCAACTCGCAGGGATTTATATGGAGCAAATTAATCATATCTGTCTTTTTCTTTTGTGCACCAGGGCTCAGGAGTCATTTAGAAAATGAACAGTAAAGAAAAAAATATGGAATGTAGAAAATGTGGAATATATTTATAGAGGTGTTGTAGCTGATTTCCATTCACAAAAAACTAAGATATGTATATATATATATATATATATATATATATATATATATATATATATATATATATATATATATATATATATATATATATATATATATATATATATATATATAATTATATATATATGTAATTTTTTTTTTACACAGTGGCAAGAAAAAGTACGTGAACCCTTTGGAATTTCATGGTTTTCTGAATAAATTTGTCATAAAATGTCATCTCATCTTCATCTAAGTCAGGGGTATTGACGAATATAATGTCACTAAAATAATAACACAAAAAATATTCTGATCTTTCATGTCTTTATTGAGAACAACCAAAAAAAACTCATAGTGTTTGTAGAAAAAGTTTGTCAACCCTTGAGTTAATGACCACAAAAAGCTTTTCTTTTTTTGCACACCTGGAGTCTGGTTAAGAAAATGAGTTTGGAGGTGTCGACTACAGCTACTTTGACTGATAAAAAGTTTGCTCTGCACAAGAAGCATGCTTCTTGTGAGCCATGCCTCGCCAAAAAGAGCCTTCAGAGGATCTACGATCAAGAATAGTTGATTTACATAAAGCTGGCAAGGGTCACAAAGTGTTTTCAACGACTTTAGAAATTCACCAGTCTACAGGCAAATATTCTGCAAATGGAGACACTTTGGGACAGTTGCTACTCTACTTGCATAATTGGGCGCCCAGTCAAAATGACACCAAGAGCACAACGAAGGTTCATCAATGAAGTAAAGAAACAACCCCGAATGACAGCCAAAGATTTGAAGACATCATTGGATCTGGCTAACATCTCTGTTCATGAGTCTACAATACTTAAAACCTTGAACAAGCAGGGTATCTACGGCAGTACCCCACGAAGGAAGTCACTGCTTACTAAAAAGAACATTGCTGCACGCCTGAAGTTTGCAAAAGAGCACATTGACACTCCACAGCAAAAAAAATACAAATTTTGTATTGACAAAATGTTTTGTGGACTGATGAAACTAAGATTGAACTATTTGGAAAAACCACACAGCACTACATCTGGTGTAGAAAGGGCACGGCATATCATCATGAAAACATCATCCCAACCGTAAAGTCTGGTGGAGGAAATTGCATGATTTGGGCCTGCTATGCTGCATCAGGGCCTGGCCAGCTTGCAATTATTGAGGGGAAGATGAATTCCCAAGTATATCAGACAATCCTTCAGGATAATGTGAGAATGTCTGTACGTCTGCTGAAACTGTGTAAAAGTTGGGTGATGTGACAGGACAACGACCCAAAACACTGGAGCAAGTCCACCACAGAATGGCTTCAGTAAAACAAAATCCGCCTTTTGGAGTGGCCAAGTCAGAGCCCAGACCTCAACCCAATAGAGATGCTATGGAATGACTTGAAGAGAGCCATACACATGAGACGTCCAAAGAATATGACGGAGCTAAAGCAGTTCTGCCAGGAAGAATGGGCTAAAATTCCCCCTGAAGGATGTGCAGGTCTGATCCACAACTACAGGAAGCGCCTGGTTGAGGTTATTGCTGCCAAGTGGGGGTCAACCAGTTATTAATTTTAAGGGTTCACTTACTTTTTCCATTGCCATTTTGAATGTTGAATGAGTGTGTTCAATATAGACATGAAAGATCAGATTTTTTTTGTGTTATTCTTTTAGGCACATTATATTTGTCAATACCCCTGACTTAGATGAAGATCAGATTTTCTTGCCACTGTATAAATATATATGTGGCAAGAAAAAGTATGTGAACCCGTTTTTCTGAATAAATTTGTCATAAAATGTGATCTGATCTTCACATGACACGTCTCGGTCCAAATCTGTGTACATTTTGAAAATTTGCTTGATTTTACATTCATTTCTCCAGGAGGGACTGTCTAATATCAGAGAGCTCAGGAGATACCTTGTTTTGGTGGCCGTTCTGCAATGTTAAATGTAATTATAAATGGCTAAAAATTACATGTTGTTCTTTAATAAATATTAATTGGTAGTGAGGGCAAATAGGGAAAAAAATCAATGACTTTTGTCACTCCAACACCTGTTCTTTGAGACAAGCTCAAAACCTTTCTTCCATATAAGTTTAAGAAAAAGTAATTCAGGCACAAAGCAGAGCGAGATATACAAAAGTATACACAGAAAATCATTATTTGAATTCATGAGGCTTCAAGAGTCTTGGTACGTCGCAAATTTAAACACCATGGGTCTGATACACTTGAGCGATCACGAGTGCCTCAGGTCAGGTCAACACTGTGTTGTATATAAGCACAACACGTTAATGATGAGCTGTAGTAATGAAAGCGTGGCCTTGTGGTCCATTTCAGTCAGGAGTAAATGTTTGTCCTCGCTGAAATGGTCACACATTTACATCTAAACAAACACACACACACCTGGTTTTTTTACCTCATGTCCATGCTGAAGATTTCTTCCTTCACCAATGTCACCTCCAAAATCTGCAGTAAATCTACATCCGTGTTTCTGTAGAGTTTCTTTCTGACAAGTTACAGTAGTATTAAAAACGATATACAAATAAATAAAATTGAATGAATGCAGTTAATCCTGTCCATGTGTATACAGATATATTCGAAAACCTCGTTCTGTTTTCAAAAACACAGAACAATTAGGGTAAAAAAAAAACGCTCAGTTAGAGAGAGAGTTTTATTTAAAGAAAGACAGGCAGGGAAATCCAAAATGTGATCCAGAAACGTAATCCAAAACATCCAAGAGGTCCGGCGATCGGCAAACAGGCATACACAGGGCAAGACAGGAATCAAGGTCGAAGTCACAGAAAACGGGGTCGAGATACGAAACATGAAACGTGAACAAGATCGAGGGACTGGTAGCGGGACTGGAGAAACCAGTGAACTAAACTAACGAATCTAAACATTAACTATGACATGGACTAGGACTATGACTGTGACTGTGACATTAACTATGAAACACATCTAATCTATCTTTGAGTGTTGGGAGGCACGCGGTATATATGGAAGCATGATGAGCCTCGTAACCGCTAACAGCTGAGAGCAATACAGACACACGTGACACCACAAACAATGACAGGATGGGGAGGAGACATGACATAAACATAAACAAATACACGTGTCGATGCACGTGTCGAGATGTCACTGCGCACCTGCTCCTGCCCGCACGCTCACATATTCCGTAGCGCGCTGCACAAAGGGGGACTCATGACACAGCCCAGTAGACGGTGGTAATAGGGTTAGGGTCAGGGTTAGGATCATAAACTAAAACTCTCAAGAATGACCTTAAGAGCTGCACATTAAATGGTAGAAAAAGCTAAATTGTTCCAAATGAAACAAAATCTCAGTTCACAGAGCGGTTTGTAGCACCAGAGCGGTGGATTCAGGAGTAGGACAACGCCAGTCATCCATCTATCCATTCATTTTCTGTACCGGCACAAGGCAGGGTACACCCTGGACAGGGTGCTGATCCATCACAAGCACACTCACATACACACTCAAACACCCGGCCTACCATTTATGTCTTTGGACTAGGGGAGGAAACTGGAGTACCTGGAGGAAACCCCTGCAGCACGGGGAGAACATCCAAACTCTACACACAGGGCAACGATAGGAATCAAACCCCCAACCCTGGAGGTGCAAGCCGAACATGCAAACCACTAAGAAATTATCAAACCAGAAATAACATCCTGGTCAGCAACAGTGATAAACATAGTACTAGTACATTTATTACACAAGCAAAACACGCACAATGGGCATGTTCAAGTTCACGCTGTTACGGCAACATTTTCAAAAACATCAGTGTCCACGTGACTTTTCTTACAGAAAAAAAGAAAACTGATGGGTTCCAGAAGTCTTTCTCAAACTGATCCTCATGCACGTATAAAGACATGAGGAAATCATTCGCCTGAAAGTAAGCTTTGATATTGTACAGTTTGAACAGAGAGAGAAACATACTGAGCGTAATTTATTCTACATCTGTACAACATAAAAAGCTTGATGATAGCCTTGGATGTTTTCCCAAAATGCAACAGGACGATGTCTAAAATTCCAAAGAAGGTTAACACGAATATGAAAGGAGACCAAGTACAGGATTAGACACAGGATTATACTCTGAAGTTTTGGCAGAAACTTTTTACTTTTTGCCTAAACAATATGATGACAAAGACGGACGCAAATTAGACATGTCAGAGGTACTTTTCTTTTTGGTAATCAGTCTGTTATTAAGGCCTTAATACATGTTAATACACATGACTTAAAAAAAAAATAATAAAAGATTGCCATTTCATTTCTGGCCACCTGATGGCATTAAAACGGAGACGATGGGAATGTAAATGGCTCTGGGATCTCCATCAAGCCAAAGCAGAATGTCATGTGTTCCCTAAAAAAAATGTGAAGAGAAAATAAATCAGAGGTAAACAGGTTGGACGCTAAGTAAACCTGTCAGTTTGATTACACCTCTGTCCTTTAAGGTCAGGGGTCAAATGGACAAGCTTAACTACTTAAATGATGGCCGGAGGTCAAGGTCTGAAGCCAGGGACAAGTGTCCTTAGGGAACATTATCTTGGTGGTTTATTACTTTTATTATTAGGAAAGATTTATTAAAGGAAAGAGTGAGCAAAAAGAAAAGATAAGAAAGAGAAATCGAGCTCAATGTATTGCTGAATAGTACTAGATAGGATATTAATAACATAAGAAAAACAAAGTATGTGTCAATAGATGACTATGAACCATTTGGATTCGTCATCATAAAGAAGAAGAAGAAGAAGAAGAAGAAGAAGAAGAAGAAGAAGAAGAAGAGGAAGATGTCTAGATGTATGCATTTGTTTACTTTTTCTTTAAAAAAATAATACAAACCTGTATGTTTTGTCCTTTTTTGCACATTAAAGGACTGCAAAGTCTCGAAATTTTACTGTACTTTTAGAAAAATAAAGCTCTTGAGGAATCTCTAAGGTCACCAAACAAACAATCCTCAAATTCCACTCAGTCTGAGATGACTCAAAACATGAATCAAAGCCAAGTTTGGATTTGGCTGACTCATTAATACAGGTGTGTGTGTGTGTGTGTGTGTGTGTGTGTGTGTGTGTGTGTGTGTGTGTGTGTGTGTGTATAATTGATTGGTCTCTGTGTTTAAATGACTGACGAGCTGTATCAGGTGCTTCTGGTTTGTTTCAAGGCAAACTATAGTGTTTAGATTGTAAAATCATGGCTGCCATTACTGAGTGTTCCAAACTCTTCTGAGCATTAAGTATGACGCAAGGCGATTTGTGTACTTGGAAATCCATGACAGTTTAAAAAGCGTAGGAACGTAAACATGGCCTGAATTTTCATTCCCAGAGAAAGTCATTAACCGCTAAACCACTGAGAAATAAACCTGGTTTTTGTGTCATCAGCAAAAAACAAACAAACTGCAGACATAATGTCTCAAAATTGTATTTATTTTATTTTATTTATTTTATTATTTATTTTTAAATAAATGTTGTCAGTATTAGCCTTTACACCTGTTGGACACTACCTGTTTTAGCGGATTAGCATGATTTTGTTTCCTTTGTTCACCCAGAGAGAGAGATTATGGTTATCAGATTATGGCATGGTTAGCATCCTGAGAGCGGTATGTGTGAATTAGCATCTACAAATATAATGACACATTAGTATAGCTTTGAGGAATATTTTATTGATCTTGGAAGCATTTCCAGGGACTAAAACGAAAATGAAAATAAATGCATTAAAGTAGCCTGTGTTGTGCTAATCCAGATAACATAAAATAGCCTACTGAAAAACATAGTATAGTAAAATGATGCTTTTGTAGATTTATTCACGTTTATTGATGGTGATTTAGTCAAACACATAGCTGCAAGCTAAATGTTCCAAAACCTCTCCTAAAGCGAAGGCTTTCTGTCAAACACGACGCTATATTGTTGTTTAATATTATTTCATTTTATTGTGACATTTGTACATAACCAAATGTCATAAAATATTAATACAAGATTAGGTAGGGGGAAATGATTCCGTCTTAGCGATGGACGCTAATGAATCAATTTGAACAATATGAGCAGGAAATATGAACAAACAAGATTTTAAAAAAGTTTTGTTTTGATTTAAGCTTTTACAGGTCAATCAGGACAGAAATCACCGCAAGTTTTCTTTTAGGTTATTATCATTAACGTGTTTATAGCGCATTTTTTTGGTTCAGATCCTCTGCTCGCGAATCGATTCGGCTGTTCGGCTCACAAAGATGAGTCGTTTAAAAAGAGTCATTCGCGAGACGAGTCGCGCATCAGCAGAGAGGCGCTTTGCGGGAGGTCACGAGCGGAACTTCTCCCGTTATTAACGCAAATTAAAGAGGTATCGGAGTTTAAAGAAATGATGCCCCCGAGCAGATTCGGTGCCGTCACACTCCTGCTGATGTTTGCGTTCATCTCACACGGGTCTCAGTGGACTTTTCGCCAAGAGCAAGAAGATGCAAACAGGTAAAGTAACCTTGGGCTTTTCTCTTTTTTCTCCTCTCCTCGAGACCTTTTGGAAATTGCGCAAAACCACAGTTGCGTTTTCTCTCCAGCCTGTTTTATTTTATTTATTTATTTTTATTCCTGGCAGAGAAGTGTGTTCAGAGAACAACATCGTCACCACCAAGTATCCGTGTGTGAAGTCCACAGGAGAGGTGACCACATGCTACAGGTGAGGAGCAGACCTCCGCGTGCGCAAAGGCGCGTCTTACCGTGCAATTACGCACAAACGCAGCTCTCTTCTGTCTGATCTCATCATCCCAACGTGTTTTTAATGAAGTCTGAAATGCAGAAACTATTGCAGACATCTCTTTAGATTTTTATTCGTCTAGGCTGTTCTCTGTTCATTCAGGCACCAGACAACACTTTTACTTAGAAGAACTAGGAGGTCCATTTTATCCTCATATAAAGTGTATAATTGGACATTAAGGACCACTTTACTGATACATAGCCATTGTGTATAAATCTCTCTATATATTAGGGATACAAAAACATACTTCTGGGTCTCTTTTTTATGACATGATATGCCAAAAATACAAAACCCACCCAAGTCTCTAAAATCAGTCAGTTTGCGCCGTAGGATTTTCAGAAGATGTAGCTAACATATAATGAAAGTCACCGAAAGACTTTTGTTGTTTGTTTGTTTGTTTGTTTGTTTGATATGTGCGGTTGTAAAATTTGTATGTATTTATTTGTGGTTTAGTGCATTTAAGATGATGTAGATGTCATTTTGTACAAAAGTTCCTTAAGGAAGTAAAGCCAGCTTTACGCTGTATGATTTTGGTCCCACTTTTGCTCTTTGGTTGTGAGTTGTTGAGACCAAAGATGTAGACCAAAGATTCAAAATTTCTGATGAAATTCTCTAAGTTGAACGAGCGCTCGTCTACAGCGCTCATCTAAAATCTACCGATATGACGACGGCAAATTGACGGGACAGCTGAAATATAAACAAAACATTCGAACAGACAGAAGAAAAAAACTTCTTATTTCCACAAACTTACTTTGAAGCATGTTTGGTTTTTATACACAAGCTACCCGAGCTGATTTCCAGGCATTATTACATAGTGATTTACTTCAATCACAGGTCTACCGTTAGAGGATCTTCATAGTATACAGGAGTCTAGCCTGAAGAACACAAGAGTGCTGAAATCCCACGGTGTAAAACCAGTTTAAGTTGATCTGACTCATTTGTTCATCATGCAGTAGAATTAATTTGTGATGATACGCGGGTCCTGTGTGACTGATCAGCGTGTGTGTGTGTGTCTGTGTGTGTGAGTGTGTGTGTGGGTTAAAGAAGGTTCTTTTGGTTTCTGTTCTGAAAAGCTGTAATGTGTCGAGACACATAGGGGATCAAATGATTAACCAGTCACTAGCGGAGCATGGCAGCCTGCATCAACACGACATCCATAAGAACCCTCGGGAAACGCAACGTGACTCACGCTGGACTCTGTGACGAAAAATTATTCATGTAATTCCCTATTTACGGGTGTTTATTTATCAGGAACATTATATATTAAATATATCGCTTCTTTGCATCATTCAAACTCTATACAAATGAATATGTTTATAAGCATATGAAATGATGTAAAAGCACAATGATTAATATTACTTTATTATTTCATGTTATTGTTAAATTATTACTTCCAATATGCGTACAGTAAAAACATCTGAATTGTCTGTTAATACTATAATAAATATGCGTGCATTCACAAAAAAAAAACAACACACGACAACTTTTTCTTCTTTTAAAACAAAAAGTCATAATACTAATACCAGGCATTTTACTAAAGTATTTTACTAAAGTATTTCTTTTTTAATAATGTAATAATAATTTAATAATGTAATACATTTTTTTTAACTGATTTAAACATATAGCTAGCTAAAGAAAATGCAAATCTTTATTGCTTGAGAATTGCTTGGAAATATCAAACGTCATCACACTCCAACTTCAGGCATGAAGGAAGTTCAGCTACACGGTGACTGACAGCCAATCAGGAGTGAGAGAGAGTGAGAGAGCGTGTCAGAGTCTATGTAAATACAGAGCCATTCTCGAGACACGCTTTTTTTCGCTGTAGTTCTGTGAAAGTCTGGTTTTATATATATCGATATGGCGTTCCATCTCCTCTGCTGACCGTAACAACCCTTTAAACACCATCACCAAACCTGAAACAGAAAGCAATTTGACAAGATGGATCCATCACGTTACTTGGCAGGCAGCAGTGAGATCGTTTCGCTTCCACACACGATGCGGACCGCACCAGGGTTCGGTGAAGTGAGCCCCAGACCACAATGTTCCCGTTTTCAGGA